>JAOANK020000022.1:12711663-12737119 GCA_026257165.2 Telfairia occidentalis | reverse complement strand
GATAACCATCAGGTAATTTAAAAAAGAGGTGATTGGAATTTGAAGGTAGAAAGGTCCTAGTTCTAGCCTTCTAGGTAGGTAGTAGAAATAATTAACTAATTAATTAAATCAATGATTCTGCAGAATGAAGATGGCGGGTGGGGGTTACACGTAGGTGGTCACAGCAACATGTTCTGCACTACATTCAATTATATTTCCTTACGTTTATTTGGTGAAGAAGCTGATGTTGAGGCTGTTTCCAAAGGTAGAAACTGGATCCATGACCATGGCGGTGTCACCTCCATACTTTCCTGGGGGAAGACCTGGCTCTCGGTATAATTAATCCTTCACTTTCAATTTTCTTTCTTGTACATGTACTAATTAATTAACCTTAATTATGAATTATTAACTAATAAGTGTGCACCTACCTTTCTATGGGATCTAAGATATTAAACGTGTTTGACTGGTCTGCCAGCAACCCTATGCCTCCTGAATATTGGATGCTTCCCACATGGGTCCCCATTCACCCATGTAAGTCGTCTGTAAAATTTACGTACAAATTAATTATTATATATACACATATAAATATGAGATCATGACATGACAACTAACTTATGAATATATGCTTCATGTACTGCATAGCAAACATGATGTGCTACACTCGAATCACCTACATGCCCATGTCTTACTTGTACGGCAAAAGATTTCAAGCACCTCTAACACCTCTTATTTTACAATTAAGAGATGAACTTCATACCCAACCTTTCCACCAAATTAATTGGAAGAAAGTTCGTCATATGTGTGCTAAGGTATATAGCGTACTTATTGCCATTCTCATCCTTAATTATTATAATTAATTCAATTCTAAGCTTCTAAACCCCAAATCCTACTTTCCACATCCCTTTGTCCTAAACCCTAAATTATTGTTACTAATTTAACTACCATTTTGATGATATAATTAATAATATTGTAGGAAGACCTCTACTTTGCACATCCCTTTGTCCAAGACCTGCTTTGGGACACTCTTTACTTACTCAGTGAACCTCTCATGACCCGCTGGCCTTTTAACAAATTGATTCGACAAAGAGCCCTCAAGGAAACCATGAGGCATATTCACTATGAGGATGAAAATAGTCGCTACATTACCATTGGTTGTGTCGAAAAGGTTAGTTTCACCTTCATTTTTATTAATTTTTACTCTCAATTCTCTCCACGATTAATATATATATATATTATTAATTGTATTAACAATTAATTAATTAGTTTATAATTATGTATATTGGTTGCAAGTACACAGCCCTTATGCATGCTTGCTTGTTGGGTGGAAGATCCCAATAGTGACTATGTGAAGAAGCATCTTGCCCGAATTCCCGATTATTTATGGATGGCCGAAGATGGCATGAAAATGCAGAGTTTTGGTAGCCAATCATGGGATGCTGCTCTTGCCATTCAAGCTCTACTTTCTTGTAATATCACTCACGAACTTGGGCTTGCACTCAACAAGGGCCATGATTTCATCAAGAACTCCCAGGTAATTAAATGATAATTTGTAATTTATTATTATTATTATTATATATACTACCATTGCCTTGCCTACATGTTATCTATGTGTATTTCAAATTGAAGGTGAGAAACAATCCTCCAGGGAACTACAAAAGTATGTTCCGCTACATGTCTAAAGGATCTTGGACCTTCTCAGATTGTGACCATGGATGGCAAGTTTCTGACTGCACTGCTGAGAACTTGAAGGTTTTTTTTTTGAAAACCATGTGTACATATCTCATTTGTCATTGGATTTTGTTCTACGTACACCTACCGTCAACAATAATTTATGATTAACTTTCAGTGTTGTCTACTATTATCCCTGCTACCACTTGAAATAGTGGGTGAGAAGATGGAACCTGGACGTTTCTATGATGCTGTTAATATTATACTATACATGCAAAGTAAAAATGGGGGGCTACCTGCCTGGGAGCCAACCTCAAGTTACCATTGGATGGAGGTCTCTACATGCCCCAATAATTTATATATACATATAGTAAAAATGTGCTCACCTTCATCCTGCCCTTTTTTTGTCTATCCTCAGTGGCTGAATCCAGTAGAATTTCTTGAAGACCTAATTATTGAGCACCAGTAAGATATTTATATTATATATAATTTAAAAAATTGTGCTTCCTTGAAGCACAATTATTGCCATGAAAACTTTATTAAACTTTAAGTTAAAATTAATTAATGATTCAGGTATGTGGAGTGCACCTCATCTGCATTGCAGGCCATACTCTTATTTAGGAAGCAATATCCAAGACATAGAAGGAAAGAGATCAATAATTTCATCAACAAGGCAGTTCAGTTTCTTGAGGACATACAATTGCCTGATGGTTCTTGGTATCATATATATAACAAATGTGATATATACACACGCATACACAATCATCTTTGATAAAGGAGGAGGGGCAATTGCTCCCCTCTCCCAATCATCTTTGATACAGATAATTATAGAGAAAAGTTAAGATTTCAAAAAAAAAAAAAAAAAAAAAATCTAATTTCTTCCCCCAATTTTCAAAATTAAAAGATTATATATATACAAGTTAAAAGGTAAGATTTTCTTATTTTTAACCAAACAAATAATGGAACATGATGCATATATATAGGTATGGAAATTGGGGGATTTGCTACACTTATGGAACATGGTTTGCACTTAAGGCATTGTCAATGGCGGGGAAGACTTATAAAAATTGTGAGGCACTTCGAAAAGGTGCCAATTTTCTACTAAAAATACAGAATCCAGAAGGAGGGTTTGGAGAGAGCTACTTGTCATGTCCTTATAAGGTAAAGTGTGCATTTACGATCTAGTTGTCCTACTCCAAGTTCTAGTTTAGGTGTTAGCTAGGTTATTATATTATTCCGTTATATACTTATATATAATTTATTATATAAGTATATAACCCAATAACATCTTTTTAAATATTTATTTATATATATATATGTTGTGTTGTGTATACTATATTGATTGAATTATTATATGCACATACCAATTAGAGATATATACCACTAGACGGGAAGCGATCAAATCTGGTGCAAACGGCATGGGGTATGATGGGCTTGATATGTGCTGGGCAGGTAAGCCCACAAGATCTATCTTAATTTCCTTATTCGCTACTACAGTTATAAATGGTGACGAAAGAAATTCAAGCGCAATACATTTATTTATTTATTTTTAATTTTTCTCTTAATTACCGTTATTAATTATTATGTACTCGATAGGCGAATGTAGACCCCATTTCTATTCACCGCGCTGCCAAGTTCTTGATCAATTCTCAAATTGAAGATGGTGACTTTCCACAAGAGGTTAATGCTAACTTTTTTTTTTTCTTTTTAAACTCTAGAATAATATTTGGTTGCATATCGATGCGTAAGGATCTTATTACACACTATCATTATATTCTTACAATTAAGAAAAGGGAAAGCAAAAAGAAATTTTATTTTTCATTTTTCAAAAATTTAAATGGTTGTTAAATTTGTAATTGCAGTATACATAAAGATCTTTACTAAAAAGAAGGATCTCCTTAATTATATATGTTCTTATGCAGGAAATTACTGGAGAATTCTTCAAAAATTGCACCTTACACTTCGCAGCGTTTAGGGAAGTTTTTCCTGTGATGGCCCTAGGAGAGTATCGTAACAAGATTTCTTTCCTTTCCAAGAAAAATTTGATAAATCAAGATTTAAATTAATCCTACAAATATTGTATTCATAATATGGGGAGTATGCAAACTTTTACTTTCAATTAAAAAAAAAAGCCATGTATATATATATATATGTAATGACAAAACAAGTTGATTCTAATTGTACTTGAGCGCACACCTCTTGGTTTAGTCACTATATTTATCTTGCAACCTCGATACGTAAATATTGGCATGTGCATCCATTTTACATGCGCTATATTTGTTAAGTTTTTGTCTTAAGCCCTTAGGCCGTTCACTCTCAATTTCTTTCTTTGGGTATATAACTTTTTTTAGTTCAACATATGCGGTGGAGATTTGAACGCATGAATTTTTTGTCGAAGAGATATATCTTAATCAATTGAGCTATGCCCAGTTGGCTCTTTGTGTATATAATTTAATTAATCATACTTAATCTAAATATTTTATATCAATGTATCTAAAATTATATGTAAGTTAAATTACAAGTGAGAGTGTGTTTAGTATGACTCGAAACTTTTTATTGATAAAAAAAGTATTTTTTTTTCTAAAATTAATAGTGTTTGGTTAAAATTTCGAATGACGTTTTTAACTAATTAACAAGATTTTTAAAAATTTTTAATAATAAAAAAATAGTTTTAAAATGTGTAAAAACATATATAATACATTTAAAGTTTTTTTTTAAAAAAATTAAGTATTAATTAATTTTCTTCTTTAAAAAACTTATATAATAAATGTTTTACTACTTAAAAACATTTTTTTAAAAAAATTATATCAAACATGCACTTAAAGTTTTTGAAATTTTGTACTTATGTCAAATAAGTCTTGAACTTTCAAGTTTGTATTTAATAGATCCCTAAATTTTAAAAATGTTTAATAAGTTCTTAAACTTTCAATTTCGTATCTAATAGGTTCCCGACATGTTAGACATATTTAAAATTAATGGATTTATTAGACATAAAATTGAATTTTGTGTCTAATAAAACACTAAATTTTTAATCTTGTGCCTGCTAAGTTTTACGAATTGAAAGTTCAATGACCTTTTGAACACAAAAAATTGAAAGTTTAGAGATTTATTGTATATTTTTTTTAAAGTTTATGACCTATGAAACCCAAAATTGAAAGTTTAAAAACTTATTTGATATTTTTTGAGGTGTTCATGGGTTGGGTTTTATAGATGTTATTTTTTAAATTGCTCCAAATATTTTTAATCAATTATAACAATCATATAGCAGTCCGAAATTAATTTCAACACCCAATCTTGATCAGAGAATTAA
The DNA here is from genome assembly GCA_026257165.2 of Telfairia occidentalis. NCBI lineage: Eukaryota > Viridiplantae > Streptophyta > Magnoliopsida > Cucurbitales > Cucurbitaceae > Telfairia > Telfairia occidentalis. The sequence continues at coordinate 12,732,162 of JAOANK020000022.1, read as the reverse complement.
TTTCTAGCACTTTAATAAGAATCAAGATAATTTCAAGCATTCACAAATGCTTTGAAATAAATTTCAGCAATGGAGTTTGAGTCGGAACTTCAATAATATTGGACAGGAAGTAAGATAAAGAGAGAGTCACACAAGGATTTATAGTGGTTCGGTCCGAATACCTACTCCACTTGTAAGAAGGATAAATCTCTCTCACTTAGTCATAATTACAGAGGAAATAATCAAAGATTCACGTTATTTGAGGGTTCAATAAACAAGAATAATCAGAAACCTCAAGAACACACAATCAATCTTTATGGAAATGAGAGGGGAATCATGCTAGGAAGGTAAATCACCAAGAAAAACAAAGATTAAAGAACAATACAACCTTTGTTGACAGAAACTCACTCAACCGCAAGCACCAACGGGATCAAATCGGAGATCGCCAAAGTTCGAAACGAACGGCCAAGCACACTATGTGCGGTGGCGTCGTGTCCCCTCTCACCCGAGCAAAAACGGCGGCGGCGGTGGCGCAGTGGATCCCTTCCTTCCCCTCTCTCTTGGTTTTTCCTCTCAACACAAGTAAGGAGGCCAAAGTTTCTTCTCCAAATCTTAGGTCAAAAAAAACAAGAAAGAGATGTATATATATTAAGTGACTTTGGTTTGGTTTGGTTCAATTAACCCAAATCGGAATTTTATAAATTGAACCAAACCGGTTCACTTCAAGTGGGTAAATCAATTTGGGCCTCAACATTCTTTCTCACAAATTGGCCCAAGAGATGTGGATTATAGACAGCAACTAAAAGATGAAATAGCAATATGCAAATAGCCCAAAATAAATGAAACATAAGAGTGGGTATATGATACAAAAAATTAGTGATTAAATCAACAAAAAATCACAACAATAGATTATGCTTAATTGTTCGGGTTGTAAATTTGCATGACGCAAATAACTTTTGTTAAGTTATGAACTCAAACCAAACCAACACTAAAATTAGGTTGGGTTGGCTTGATGTTATCGAGTTCCAATCAAAATTCAAACTTTATAACTGTTAATTAGATTTAGCTTTCATTTTTTTATGAAGGGTGTTAAGTAAGAGTTGATTGCCTAAAAATGTCGAACAATTAACTTTGTTCATATTATTTGTACTTGGATTTAAAATGAATTCTAATTAGAAATAGATATGATCTTAAAGTGAAATTTAATTTTAAATTAAAAATAAATATACAGAACTTATGATTTTATATAATCATGGGTTAGATCAAGTCAGGGTGATCTAGTGAACCCGAGTTAAAAAAAATTAAACTCAGTCTAAAACCACATAGATTGAGTTGTCACCTCTTTTGAACGCCTCTAGTTCAAGAATCTATTTAACACAAACCTAAAAATTCAAGTATTAAACTTAATCTTTTATGTTAGGTGTCAAATAGGTCTATAAATAAACTTTAAAAATAGATCATTAACCTAATCTTCATATTTTAACATTCACAATAAAATTTTTGTGTTTAATAGATCCATATAATTTAACCATTTAACCCAGGAGCAAACGTGTAATTTAACCAGCCAAAATGATATCATGCAGAAGAACCCTGTGGTTTCAACTAAAATACTAATGATGAAGAGGCGCAGAAAAGACAAAGTGGCAACAACAGAAAACCCGAAAGAAGATTTTCACATTCAAGAAAATTATATTCCCAGGAAAAAGAGAGTTAACCAACGGCAACTTTATTAGAAATGGAACTCAAAATGAAATAAACCGGGTAAGGGTTCGCCTTCTTGTAACGTCTCGAATTATTAATTTTATTTTTTAAAAAAAGTCTCATCATCCAATGTAAAAATGAAAACAAAATAAAATTTGTAAAAATAGCAAAGGACAAAACTTCACATGGTCTTTACGCAGCACTCCTTTTCTTCATATACTGAAAAAGTGATTATCACTGTAGCATAAGTAAAGCTTGGACTATTAATAAAGTAGTCTATTTCTTAATTTACGAGAGGGGCAGGCAAATGTGTTCATCGCCGGCCACCAGCTTTTTTCCCAGGAGCTGCGTCCTCTTCATCAGATTGAATGTCTCCGTACTGCCACATCCCTCGCCGATCTGAACGTGCTTTCTCTTGGTATTGTTCTAAACTTTCAAAGGCAGCTTGTCTGTCCTTGGATTCCCACTTTTTCCTTTTTTCTAGTCTAGCAAGTCCTTCCTGAAAATCCAACATGGCAGAAAAACGTATTAGCAATTATAAACGTAACTGGGCAATTCATACATCAATAAAATTCTCGTTCTAACAAACTCCCTGGAAATATCACAGAGATCCAAAAACAAATACTTCCTCATATAGGAAGAATATTTCCAGCTATTTCTAACATACGTATTGAAACTCACTCCCAATGCGTATGGCCTGATGGACAATTCTTATCTCAAATATCTCGGGAACAAATATTAGTGTACAAGACTGCAATCGAGGTAGTTGATTCAGATAATAAAGATGATAAAATCACAAATTTCTGTCACTATCGAAAAGAATATAACACACTATTGAAAAAAAAATGACAGAGGAAATTTAAATGGAGGAACAGGGAAATTATTCGAACCTGAAGCATCAGCTTGTTTAAACTAAGCTCTGATCCGACAGCAACAAGGGTCACAATAAGAACATTCCCAGTTCCCTGCCCCTTTACTTTCCCCCCAGAAGTATCTCTGTCTTCAATTGTGGCCATGAATTCCGTTGCACCATTCAGCATGTAATCACTCAGATACTCAGCTGCCTCTTGACCAAAATCCTCATCCAGACTAGGAACCTTGATGTGAGCAAGACTACACAGCTGAGCGAGACCAGGGGCAGAAGATACAGAAGGATCAAGTGGCCGTAGTCCACCATATGGAACAGCCTCTTGATTTCCAAAATCTAGGTAGAACACTTCGAACATATCTTTCAGGGATTCAACAGCCCCTCGAGGTGTATTGATAATCTATAACAAAATTTCAGAAAAAAATTAAAAAAATTAGAAGCAAGCAGAGACATAGACTAAAAGAAGTTATTTGGAGTTAAAACATATAAGCCATAGAGAACTAATTCCAGTTAATGGACTTAAAACAAATAGAACTAAAAGCAGCAGCACGGATATGATTTTGAGGAATCAACATTGCTGCAGCAATCTTACTAGAAAAATAGCAGTCACTGGTTCATGTTCTAATTAGTAATTGGAATATAGGTCCATTACGTAATACTGTTCAAACATATTAGGATAATTTCCCTCTATGAACAAGAAACAGAGAGGCTATCTTAAGGAGAGGTGAGGAGTGAGTGAACAACAATTTGGGTATATTTATTTGTCAAGAACGATCAGTGCACGATGGTCTCTAGCAAATGAAACAATAGTTTCATATCTTTCATTCCTCCTTTTTTTCCTTTTTTTTTGGATAGGAAGCCTTACATTGAATGAACTCCTACATTTCTCCTCTAAACAAGAACTGTTGAAAAATCCTTACTTATTTTGTGGATAAACTGCCCCTTTGTAGCACATTCCCGGAACACCTTCACTTCATACTTGAAATAATGAACACTGAGAAGCTTATTAGAAGCCTTCAAAAACAGAAGATGGGGTACACATACCAAGCAAGATTGAATATATCTAGCAATAGCCATCGAGGGTAGTTGAATGGTCGAGGAAGTAGTTCAAGGCCTCAGATATTTTAAAACATCTGATACACTTATACTAACTAGACAAACACAAGACAGTGATCTTCTAAGAATGACTTCCCATCACTCAGCAAAGCCCTTGCATTTCCTAAATCTCTTGGGACACTAAGAGAAGTAGCATTCAGCAAATATCTGCAACTAAAGTCTTCTCGTCCAATTCCATAGTACACATTGTTTTTATTCATCAAAGTAACAACAAACAAATAAGACAATTTCAAAATAATTTGCAGAAAAATCCTGAAAGCCAAGCTGCTATCATCATCAAAGCAGTGCACTTAAAAATTGATTTGTTGACATACTTAGAATTCTCAGGCCCCTCTATGGAAACTAAGTGACCCAGCAACTTTTTGTAGGTAAGACACTGGATATATGAGCATACATTATATATTGAACTCAATAATATCAATGAATTTGTTCAATAATCATATGACTCATTGCTAATAGCTATCAGTCTGTACAACTACTTTACTGAGAATATAAATGTAAAGTTCATATTGGATGTCAAAAGGAGGCATCTTCCTGACACTCACCATTGCCCTGTTCCACGAGTTGTCTGCACTAAATTGAGCAAGGACAATATCACCTTTCTTAGGGCTAAAAGCACCAATTAAAGGGACTTCTTGAAGATTCAAAGACGCAAGCTGCTGTTGTAGAGAAGCAACTTTATGGTCCCCAACTGTCTGGACATAAAACTTGCCACCACCCAACACCTCAGTAACAATTACCTGAGGGAATCAATAGAACAAGTGAGAAACAACAGCAGAAAGAAAGGTGCTGAAAAAACATCCAAGTAACAAACCTTCAGCACATCTTTCTGTTTGCTTTCAACAGCTGCACCATTAGACACTTCCTCTCCCCCTTCAACATAGTTTTCCCAAATCTGCAATAACTCAGATCAGCATAATCTAACCTTGAGTTTTTAACGTGACTCATTCACTTTTTTCAACATCTAACCTAACCTTGAGTTTCTGACGTTTAGCAGATCGTTCAGCTTGTTCAAGAAGGTGCGCATCAGGTATTCTATCACTGCTAAAGGACGTTTGAATCTTTGCCAAGCCAGCCTCCACTAGAATCACTGCCATGTTGGTCCTCGATTCCCATAGGGATCCCAAAAAGGTTCCCGTTCTATCAACAGTTTCTACTTCAATCTGTGCAAATGAACTTTTTTAGATCAATGGCATCAGAAGAATCTACAAACATATTGGAAAGGGAAAATACCTCCACATCTCTCTGCATTATCTTCCGCCGCATTAGGGCAATTGCTTCATCTGAATATGGCTCATCACGACCAGGACATCTCACACCGGAGAAAGAGAAAGCAATGCTACATGTCTCCTTTGGAATCAACAATTTGAAACGGTGACCACTGAGAACATATTCAACAACAGCTGGAATCCTTCTACTCCGGTGTAGGAATGGCAAAAAGTCTCGGGACTTTTTGGCTGATGCCTGAAACATACACATGATACTTTGAATTCATTTGATAAGGTAGAAAGTTATCATTATTAACACTGAAAGGATAGAAAAAATTTAGCATAATGGTCAAGTTTCTTACTGTCAAAAGGTCTGTTACGTGCATGACTGGGGGATCCTTGGCAGAATGAATTCCTTTCTTTCCAGAAATAGCACGTGATTCAGCCGCAAGAAGTGCATCATAATAGTTTGATCTCTCCTCAAAATCACGATGTCTAATGACAGTTCCAAAACCACGTGATACCACAAGCTCAGCCACATTCACCCCAGCTTGTTGGCCACTACTGTTTTGAGCAGAAGAGGTGTCATCACCCTCAGCTTTACTGGGAGACAATAGGAAGACAGATCCAAAATCCATCACTCTTGAATCTGCAGGAGCAGTTGCAGGTCCATCCACCATGCTGACTTTCCTAGAATACTCCATTTGGACTTTAACCTAAAAAGGGAATCATGATCTCCTGTTACAATTCACTCCAGAATCACTAGATACGGATGAGAGACAAATAACATACCTGTCGACCAATGAGACGTGTTCTTAAGAAATCTTTTGCTTCACGGGCATAAGGAGCAGGTTTCTCATCCCTACGTGGATTGCCCATTTTTGGGCACCTAATACTTGATAGGTTGACACGCCTCTCTGCCAATGGACTTCCATATGGAACTAAATCATCAGCCACAATAATGCAGTCACCGCTTACAACTTCTACCACCTGCAAATGCCAAGATAAGCTATTGAAAAACAAAATGAAATAAATTTACATTATAGACTAGTTGACAAACTATTACCTTCCCAATGAAATTCTGATCATGAATTGCCTTTGAATTCGTTGGTGGAGGCACATAGTTAGCCCATAATCGTAGCCGGCTTTTCTTTGCCTGAAGCTCTGCAGCCTTCAGCCGTCGCTTGACATCCTCTTCCATCATATTTGCACTCCACTCAACATACTTAGCTAGACCCTGCATTTAATGGAGGGATGAAAAATTATTCCTTTCAACATTTTAACAATATCACAAATCTCGTTCAGAAAAATAACAAAACAAACAAAATTAAGAGAACAATGCAGTAGCTGGGATAAAAAAGTCAAAGACTCCGGATGGGAAAAGGACTACATAAATGCATAAGAAAGAAAGTGAGACAAGAACAGTACATTGAAATGTCATACTACTCTGAATCATGAAGGTCTAACCATAAGAAAAATTGAAACCGAGAAAAACAGGCAATTAGCTAAACATGAAAAATAATAATAAAAAACAAAATGATAACAAGATAATATTTTATCCTGTAAGAATCATGCAAATGTGTACCGTAAAGATACCCAAAAAAAAATCAAATTGCTTACATTTTCTACCAGCTCCAGTGCCAGGTCTTTAGCTGTTTCCCCATCAGAGTAGTAAACTGACCCAATCAAATTGCTAAATTTGTCAACACCTTCCAGGACAATTCGGACCTGTGAATCCATCCTGAATCAGACCAATTGAAAGAAAAGTATACCAAACGGCATCATATGACTTACATCTCTATTTAGAACACGAATCTCTGTAAAATGTTTGGCTTCAACTCCGAACGTTTCAGGAGCTACTTCACCAGATGATGCTGCAGAGACTGCAAGCCTTTGAGCAGAGGTTAACGTGGTTCTTGGTTCAGCAGAAACATCACCATTAAGGTCATTAGATGAATTGTCCGTTTCAGCAATGGTTTCTGGGGCTGCCCTTCTTCCCATAGATGGTGACTGGAAAAGCAAAATAACACGATGTATAATCCTAATCCTGAAGAAAAATTGATCTGAACTCGAGAAAAGCTCCTTCTCAACAGGCTGTTGCTCATAACATTTACTATATACCTGGATTCCAGCAATGAACACCTGAACAAACTGAAACTCTGGAAGCAAGTAGACTCGGACAGTACTGCCATCTCGAACCTGCTCAACAATTCCCTGCATTGAACTGCCTTTGTTAGCAGCTAACAAACCCATTGCATCCAAGTTGTTGGGATCACCAATGGCTGACGGAGGTAAGTTTCTAATGGATGCCTCAGAAGCACCAGGAACCTACAGAAAACAGCAAGTATAACATAAATTACATTCTTTATACCAGCATACAAAAGTCTTCTGCAAGATACACAAATGTAAAAGCTGATCACATCTTTTACCTCAGATATTGAACATTGCATAAGGATCACAGATGGAAAAATGTCTATCCAGAAACCGATGGTTTATTAAATTAATATTTAATATTCCTAAAGTCCCTAGTTTTCAAACATGTACTGCACTTACCATTTAACGTGGCTAACATTTAGAAAAGTGTAGATTTCAAAATAAAATAACAGATGAAACCCCATGAATATAAAAGTAGAAATGCAAATGTCGAAATAGAGTAGATAGGGAAAAGTCTAAAAGCCATAAGAATAACCAATTCATACCACTCATTTCAGATTATATTTATCCCCATGAAACTAAAGCTGATATTCAACATCCTCATACAATTGCTTGAGTCAAAAACTCATCAGGACAGGAGGAACCAAGAAAACATAAGAAGCAACATTTAGCGACAGCAAATAATTATTTTGCAAGACCATAAATCAATATTTTCACCTGAGCATTGGAAGTCAACTAAAACTTTGAGTTGATTCGCTTCAATCTTCATAGTTCAATATTACTAAAATAACTACTTTGGAAGAAAAAAAAAGCCTCTTACAAAAAAACTCGCCAACTAGAAATGCAAGAACTCTAAACCCAAAAAATAATTATAAGAAATGGCTCCAGTTATTTGTGATAGAAAGAGCAATGTCAAAAGAAAAATTAACAGGAAAAAGATAAAAAGAAAAATCAAAATGAGCAGAATTCCATATATCGTCCCAAATACCTTCTACACCCTCAAAGATCCTCAGGCTCCTCCTAAGCCAAATGTTTCAGGGACTACTATAAAACTAGCCTGCCAATCGAGTATAGCAAGAGACAATCCAAAAACCTTAAGAAACTCTACCAAAGCATCCCAAACTTCCCTTGTCAAGAAAAATTATTCTATATTCTCGGCCTAAATAAATTGAAATATATTTCACAAACTTCCTTTGTCAATGCCTTGAATACATGAAAATTGAGAGGCTAAAAGTAGTAACAAACAAGATCTATCCTCGAGGATATTAATTACTTACTCAAAGAGGATAAAGTAAAGAATTATTCAATGTGGACTAGCACTTGGATAGCAAATAATAGTAGTGAGTGTGAATGCAAGTGTCTAAGTAGTAACCTTGCTCCAACGTCCAAGACCTTGTTGCTTTGCTTGGTCTTCCAAACGTAATAGTGCATTACGTTTCAACTAAAATACTAATGATGAAGAGGCGCAGAAAAGACAAAGTGGCAACAACAGAAAACCCGAAAGAAGATTTTCACATTCAAGAAAATTATATTCCCAGGAAAAAGAGAGTTAACCAACGGCAACTTTATTAGAAATGGAACTCAAAATGAAATAAACCGGGTAAGGGTTCGCCTTCTTGTAACGTCTCGAATTATTAATTTTATTTTTTAAAAAAAGTCTCATCATCCAATGTAAAAATGAAAACAAAATAAAATTTGTAAAAATAGCAAAGGACAAAACTTCACATGGTCTTTACGCAGCACTCCTTTTCTTCATATACTGAAAAAGTGATTATCACTGTAGCATAAGTAAAGCTTGGACTATTAATAAAGTAGTCTATTTCTTAATTTACGAGAGGGGCAGGCAAATGTGTTCATCGCCGGCCACCAGCTTTTTTCCCAGGAGCTGCGTCCTCTTCATCAGATTGAATGTCTCCGTACTGCCACATCCCTCGCCGATCTGAACGTGCTTTCTCTTGGTATTGTTCTAAACTTTCAAAGGCAGCTTGTCTGTCCTTGGATTCCCACTTTTTCCTTTTTTCTAGTCTAGCAAGTCCTTCCTGAAAATCCAACATGGCAGAAAAACGTATTAGCAATTATAAACGTAACTGGGCAATTCATACATCAATAAAATTCTCGTTCTAACAAACTCCCTGGAAATATCACAGAGATCCAAAAACAAATACTTCCTCATATAGGAAGAATATTTCCAGCTATTTCTAACATACGTATTGAAACTCACTCCCAATGCGTATGGCCTGATGGACAATTCTTATCTCAAATATCTCGGGAACAAATATTAGTGTACAAGACTGCAATCGAGGTAGTTGATTCAGATAATAAAGATGATAAAATCACAAATTTCTGTCACTATCGAAAAGAATATAACACACTATTGAAAAAAAAATGACAGAGGAAATTTAAATGGAGGAACAGGGAAATTATTCGAACCTGAAGCATCAGCTTGTTTAAACTAAGCTCTGATCCGACAGCAACAAGGGTCACAATAAGAACATTCCCAGTTCCCTGCCCCTTTACTTTCCCCCCAGAAGTATCTCTGTCTTCAATTGTGGCCATGAATTCCGTTGCACCATTCAGCATGTAATCACTCAGATACTCAGCTGCCTCTTGACCAAAATCCTCATCCAGACTAGGAACCTTGATGTGAGCAAGACTACACAGCTGAGCGAGACCAGGGGCAGAAGATACAGAAGGATCAAGTGGCCGTAGTCCACCATATGGAACAGCCTCTTGATTTCCAAAATCTAGGTAGAACACTTCGAACATATCTTTCAGGGATTCAACAGCCCCTCGAGGTGTATTGATAATCTATAACAAAATTTCAGAAAAAAATTAAAAAAATTAGAAGCAAGCAGAGACATAGACTAAAAGAAGTTATTTGGAGTTAAAACATATAAGCCATAGAGAACTAATTCCAGTTAATGGACTTAAAACAAATAGAACTAAAAGCAGCAGCACGGATATGATTTTGAGGAATCAACATTGCTGCAGCAATCTTACTAGAAAAATAGCAGTCACTGGTTCATGTTCTAATTAGTAATTGGAATATAGGTCCATTACGTAATACTGTTCAAACATATTAGGATAATTTCCCTCTATGAACAAGAAACAGAGAGGCTATCTTAAGGAGAGGTGAGGAGTGAGTGAACAACAATTTGGGTATATTTATTTGTCAAGAACGATCAGTGCACGATGGTCTCTAGCAAATGAAACAATAGTTTCATATCTTTCATTCCTCCTTTTTTTCCTTTTTTTTTGGATAGGAAGCCTTACATTGAATGAACTCCTACATTTCTCCTCTAAACAAGAACTGTTGAAAAATCCTTACTTATTTTGTGGATAAACTGCCCCTTTGTAGCACATTCCCGGAACACCTTCACTTCATACTTGAAATAATGAACACTGAGAAGCTTATTAGAAGCCTTCAAAAACAGAAGATGGGGTACACATACCAAGCAAGATTGAATATATCTAGCAATAGCCATCGAGGGTAGTTGAATGGTCGAGGAAGTAGTTCAAGGCCTCAGATATTTTAAAACATCTGATACACTTATACTAACTAGACAAACACAAGACAGTGATCTTCTAAGAATGACTTCCCATCACTCAGCAAAGCCCTTGCATTTCCTAAATCTCTTGGGACACTAAGAGAAGTAGCATTCAGCAAATATCTGCAACTAAAGTCTTCTCGTCCAATTCCATAGTACACATTGTTTTTATTCATCAAAGTAACAACAAACAAATAAGACAATTTCAAAATAATTTGCAGAAAAATCCTGAAAGCCAAGCTGCTATCATCATCAAAGCAGTGCACTTAAAAATTGATTTGTTGACATACTTAGAATTCTCAGGCCCCTCTATGGAAACTAAGTGACCCAGCAACTTTTTGTAGGTAAGACACTGGATATATGAGCATACATTATATATTGAACTCAATAATATCAATGAATTTGTTCAATAATCATATGACTCATTGCTAATAGCTATCAGTCTGTACAACTACTTTACTGAGAATATAAATGTAAAGTTCATATTGGATGTCAAAAGGAGGCATCTTCCTGACACTCACCATTGCCCTGTTCCACGAGTTGTCTGCACTAAATTGAGCAAGGACAATATCACCTTTCTTAGGGCTAAAAGCACCAATTAAAGGGACTTCTTGAAGATTCAAAGACGCAAGCTGCTGTTGTAGAGAAGCAACTTTATGGTCCCCAACTGTCTGGACATAAAACTTGCCACCACCCAACACCTCAGTAACAATTACCTGAGGGAATCAATAGAACAAGTGAGAAACAACAGCAGAAAGAAAGGTGCTGAAAAAACATCCAAGTAACAAACCTTCAGCACATCTTTCTGTTTGCTTTCAACAGCTGCACCATTAGACACTTCCTCTCCCCCTTCAACATAGTTTTCCCAAATCTGCAATAACTCAGATCAGCATAATCTAACCTTGAGTTTTTAACGTGACTCATTCACTTTTTTCAACATCTAACCTAACCTTGAGTTTCTGACGTTTAGCAGATCGTTCAGCTTGTTCAAGAAGGTGCGCATCAGGTATTCTATCACTGCTAAAGGACGTTTGAATCTTTGCCAAGCCAGCCTCCACTAGAATCACTGCCATGTTGGTCCTCGATTCCCATAGGGATCCCAAAAAGGTTCCCGTTCTATCAACAGTTTCTACTTCAATCTGTGCAAATGAACTTTTTTAGATCAATGGCATCAGAAGAATCTACAAACATATTGGAAAGGGAAAATACCTCCACATCTCTCTGCATTATCTTCCGCCGCATTAGGGCAATTGCTTCATCTGAATATGGCTCATCACGACCAGGACATCTCACACCGGAGAAAGAGAAAGCAATGCTACATGTCTCCTTTGGAATCAACAATTTGAAACGGTGACCACTGAGAACATATTCAACAACAGCTGGAATCCTTCTACTCCGGTGTAGGAATGGCAAAAAGTCTCGGGACTTTTTGGCTGATGCCTGAAACATACACATGATACTTTGAATTCATTTGATAAGGTAGAAAGTTATCATTATTAACACTGAAAGGATAGAAAAAATTTAGCATAATGGTCAAGTTTCTTACTGTCAAAAGGTCTGTTACGTGCATGACTGGGGGATCCTTGGCAGAATGAATTCCTTTCTTTCCAGAAATAGCACGTGATTCAGCCGCAAGAAGTGCATCATAATAGTTTGATCTCTCCTCAAAATCACGATGTCTAATGACAGTTCCAAAACCACGTGATACCACAAGCTCAGCCACATTCACCCCAGCTTGTTGGCCACTACTGTTTTGAGCAGAAGAGGTGTCATCACCCTCAGCTTTACTGGGAGACAATAGGAAGACAGATCCAAAATCCATCACTCTTGAATCTGCAGGAGCAGTTGCAGGTCCATCCACCATGCTGACTTTCCTAGAATACTCCATTTGGACTTTAACCTAAAAAGGGAATCATGATCTCCTGTTACAATTCACTCCAGAATCACTAGATACGGATGAGAGACAAATAACATACCTGTCGACCAATGAGACGTGTTCTTAAGAAATCTTTTGCTTCACGGGCATAAGGAGCAGGTTTCTCATCCCTACGTGGATTGCCCATTTTTGGGCACCTAATACTTGATAGGTTGACACGCCTCTCTGCCAATGGACTTCCATATGGAACTAAATCATCAGCCACAATAATGCAGTCACCGCTTACAACTTCTACCACCTGCAAATGCCAAGATAAGCTATTGAAAAACAAAATGAAATAAATTTACATTATAGACTAGTTGACAAACTATTACCTTCCCAATGAAATTCTGATCATGAATTGCCTTTGAATTCGTTGGTGGAGGCACATAGTTAGCCCATAATCGTAGCCGGCTTTTCTTTGCCTGAAGCTCTGCAGCCTTCAGCCGTCGCTTGACATCCTCTTCCATCATATTTGCACTCCACTCAACATACTTAGCTAGACCCTGCATTTAATGGAGGGATGAAAAATTATTCCTTTCAACATTTTAACAATATCACAAATCTCGTTCAGAAAAATAACAAAACAAACAAAATTAAGAGAACAATGCAGTAGCTGGGATAAAAAAGTCAAAGACTCCGGATGGGAAAAGGACTACATAAATGCATAAGAAAGAAAGTGAGACAAGAACAGTACATTGAAATGTCATACTACTCTGAATCATGAAGGTCTAACCATAAGAAAAATTGAAACCGAGAAAAACAGGCAATTAGCTAAACATGAAAAATAATAATAAAAAACAAAATGATAACAAGATAATATTTTATCCTGTAAGAATCATGCAAATGTGTACCGTAAAGATACCCAAAAAAAAATCAAATTGCTTACATTTTCTACCAGCTCCAGTGCCAGGTCTTTAGCTGTTTCCCCATCAGAGTAGTAAACTGACCCAATCAAATTGCTAAATTTGTCAACACCTTCCAGGACAATTCGGACCTGTGAATCCATCCTGAATCAGACCAATTGAAAGAAAAGTATACCAAACGGCATCATATGACTTACATCTCTATTTAGAACACGAATCTCTGTAAAATGTTTGGCTTCAACTCCGAACGTTTCAGGAGCTACTTCACCAGATGATGCTGCAGAGACTGCAAGCCTTTGAGCAGAGGTTAACGTGGTTCTTGGTTCAGCAGAAACATCACCATTAAGGTCATTAGATGAATTGTCCGTTTCAGCAATGGTTTCTGGGGCTGCCCTTCTTCCCATAGATGGTGACTGGAAAAGCAAAATAACACGATGTATAATCCTAATCCTGAAGAAAAATTGATCTGAACTCGAGAAAAGCTCCTTCTCAACAGGCTGTTGCTCATAACATTTACTATATACCTGGATTCCAGCAATGAACACCTGAACAAACTGAAACTCTGGAAGCAAGTAGACTCGGACAGTACTGCCATCTCGAACCTGCTCAACAATTCCCTGCATTGAACTGCCTTTGTTAGCAGCTAACAAACCCATTGCATCCAAGTTGTTGGGATCACCAATGGCTGACGGAGGTAAGTTTCTAATGGATGCCTCAGAAGCACCAGGAACCTACAGAAAACAGCAAGTATAACATAAATTACATTCTTTATACCAGCATACAAAAGTCTTCTGCAAGATACACAAATGTAAAAGCTGATCACATCTTTTACCTCAGATATTGAACATTGCATAAGGATCACAGATGGAAAAATGTCTATCCAGAAACCGATGGTTTATTAAATTAATATTTAATATTCCTAAAGTCCCTAGTTTTCAAACATGTACTGCACTTACCATTTAACGTGGCTAACATTTAGAAAAGTGTAGATTTCAAAATAAAATAACAGATGAAACCCCATGAATATAAAAGTAGAAATGCAAATGTCGAAATAGAGTAGATAGGGAAAAGTCTAAAAGCCATAAGAATAACCAATTCATACCACTCATTTCAGATTATATTTATCCCCATGAAACTAAAGCTGATATTCAACATCCTCATACAATTGCTTGAGTCAAAAACTCATCAGGACAGGAGGAACCAAGAAAACATAAGAAGCAACATTTAGCGACAGCAAATAATTATTTTGCAAGACCATAAATCAATATTTTCACCTGAGCATTGGAAGTCAACTAAAACTTTGAGTTGATTCGCTTCAATCTTCATAGTTCAATATTACTAAAATAACTACTTTGGAAGAAAAAAAAAGCCTCTTACAAAAAAACTCGCCAACTAGAAATGCAAGAACTCTAAACCCAAAAAATAATTATAAGAAATGGCTCCAGTTATTTGTGATAGAAAGAGCAATGTCAAAAGAAAAATTAACAGGAAAAAGATAAAAAGAAAAATCAAAATGAGCAGAATTCCATATATCGTCCCAAATACCTTCTACACCCTCAAAGATCCTCAGGCTCCTCCTAAGCCAAATGTTTCAGGGACTACTATAAAACTAGCCTGCCAATCGAGTATAGCAAGAGACAATCCAAAAACCTTAAGAAACTCTACCAAAGCATCCCAAACTTCCCTTGTCAAGAAAAATTATTCTATATTCTCGGCCTAAATAAATTGAAATATATTTCACAAACTTCCTTTGTCAATGCCTTGAATACATGAAAATTGAGAGGCTAAAAGTAGTAACAAACAAGATCTATCCTCGAGGATATTAATTACTTACTCAAAGAGGATAAAGTAAAGAATTATTCAATGTGGACTAGCACTTGGATAGCAAATAATAGTAGTGAGTGTGAATGCAAGTGTCTAAGTAGTAACCTTGCTCCAACGTCCAAGACCTTGTTGCTTTGCTTGGTCTTCCAAACGTAATAGTTCAGCGAGGTAAGGACTCACTTCACCCTTCTGCTGACCTTGCTCCCTTACCTATAGTTATAATTCCATTTATACCAAAGCAAAGAGGCCGATAAAATATAATGGACAACCTTAGCACTGCTGCAAAAAGTACTAACCTTTGCCCACCCTTTAGAAACAACAAGTACTGCAATATTCTTGTCACCAAGGAAAACAGAACCAAATTCTCGACCAATGGATGGCACAGTGTAGTCTACTCTAAATGCAACCTCCTACAGAAAATATGTAGTGTTACATCACTACATAACAAAGTGTCTTCTCGACAAAATAATGTGCAATATATGAAACATGCAACTACTGGAAAAAGAATGAAATCATTCTATGATAATCACCTTTCCAATACATAGATTCCGCAAATATTCTCTGCTATCCCATGCAAATGGCTCATCAACACCACCTCTTCGAGCCTGCAAATGTTCAACCATCCAGAAAAAAATAGCCCATTGTCAGCGTTTAATGTTTATTTGTACAACATTAACTAAATTTACAGATGCGCAATGAAATTAAGAGAATAACGAAAAGCATGTCTTGTTATTCCTATATGGTATATTATATATTAGTAGATCACTTATCCATAAACGTAGCGATTACTTAACTCCCCGACCCCTTGAAATTATAAACCCGACAAGGTCCAGAACTGAAACAGCAATCAACCTTGCTGTGTACATGTGTACATATATAAATAAAACAAGCCTTCATGGGCAAAAACAAGTCAACTCGATAAGACAATGATTGAACTTAAACGGGTACAAGAAGGAAATAACGCTCGCTGCGACTATGCTTACCAATCTTGGAGCGATCAGAGAAGATAAAGTAATGGTCTTCTCAGGAGGGGGTCCCGGTTTGCTGCTGGCCATGGCCGTAATTACCAAGCAGTCCCCTGATGGAACGGCTTTCACCCTGCCTCTGTACCATCCAGTGGCCGCCCCAGCTGTTGATGATGCCATCTCAACAGCTAAGATAAATCTACCCACAAGAAGTAGGAAATTAGAGACGATTTCAGAAGTTATTCCGCTATGAACAATGCGGTGCTTTTAGACGGATCCCCACCCCACAACATTTTAAAATTTGAAAATAGAAACCGGCGGTCTATGCAAGCGAAACCCAGGAAAGAAGCAACATGATTGAAATGGCATTCGCAAGAACAAACGTCGACATCAAATCAATTAATTGTAACAAAACAATGAGATCCCGGACATGAAAGAGTAGTCAATCAATAACAACATGCATGAACACAACAACGTGACGGATTGAATTGCACTACTGGAAATAACGTTTGTAGATCAGATCTATCCGACGATCACATGAATTGCGAATATAATTAGAACAAAACAATAGTTCAGGATGAATACACTGGTGAGAGTAGAAGAAAGACGTTCTAGAAGAAAGAAATCAAAATCAAAATCATCAATTCTAACCAGCGGAGCCAGAAGATCTCGAACAGAAAAAGGATAAATGTTCGTGGTTATACTTTTACATACACTTATGTAGATCGGATCGGAATCCTGCGGCTTGGATCTACAGAAATAATGATATCAAGCGACCGTCACCTTGAATTTTTTGAATAATTAATAAAACTGAAGGATGAAAGCAATGTAAACAGGCAACGGAAAAAGAACTGACCGGAGCCAAGATTGGATTTTTTTTTTCTTCTCTTTGAGGAAAGGCGATGGGCGGCGGATCGAGGGACAGAATTAGCGAGAGAAGAGGAATTTATATGCAAGGGACCATGAAATCGAACTTGAGAAAGCCTTGTTGCTGCCCCCTGTTTTAGGTATAATTACTTTCTGTGCCAGAAATGAGATGGATGGAGATTCTCTGTTTGATTAAAAAAATAAACCACAGTTGTGCTGGTAAAATCATAAGCATCCACTCAATTCTTTGATCGAGTTGAGACCAATAAAAAGTAATTTCTTAGTCATTTTATATTCAATTTTTATTAAAATTTATAGAAATTTTCTCCAATAAAATATTTATCAATATATCATTAATTCTCAAGTATTTAAAAATATATTTCATTCCATTTTTTCTTTTCTTTTTTTAAATTTTGTTTAAAAATAGTTTAATTAGATTTTGATTTTGTCAGTTTTTATTTTTCTTAGATTATTTCTCTGTCTACTTATTTAAATTAATCATAACCATTTCTCTTTTTTTTTTTTAAATTTAAAATCAGTTAGATTTATTAATATGTTTATTTGATTTGGTTTAGGATTTTTCTTTTCCTTTTCTTTTTTTCGTTTTTCTTCTTCACATTATTGTACTATAATTTCCCTCCTTTTGTTTTCTTTTTTAACATTACAGCCACCTCTTTAAAAAAAATAATAATAACTTTTTGGTCCTTAAGGTTTAAGTTTAATTTTCATTTGTTCTCTACGTTTTAAAATGTTACATGTTTACTTCGAGTTTTGAATTTAGTTTCTATTTAATTTTTTTAGTTTTAATTTAGTACTTAAATTTTAAAATGTTGTACTTTTACCCTTGCATTTTCATTAGTGCACACTTTTAGTCCCTAACATGACGAAAATGTTAATAATGAACTCATTTATTACTAGTATTTTTACAATATTACCTATTTAAATAATATAAAAAATAATATTTTTACTATGTAAGGATATAATTATATAAATTTATATTAAACAAACATATCAACATTCTATAAATGTTACTAATAATTTTTATGTTGAGGACCAAAAGTAAGTATTAGTGAAAATTCTGCGGTAAAAGTGTGAATCATTTTGAAACTTAAAGACCAAATAGAAACTAAACTCAAAATTCAATGTTAAAAGTTTAACAATTTTGAAATTTAGAAACCAAATAAAAATTAAACTCAAAACTCAAGGATCAAAAATGTTTTTTTTTTCCTTTTTTTTTCTTCTTTTTCTTGTTCTTTTTGTTCTTTAATCTTTGGATTTAGATGTTGAAACCATTTATTCTCTTCTCATTTTTCTACTTCTTTCTTTTTCATTTCTTTCTTTAATCCTCTAAGTGAATAAAGTTGAACAAATAATTTTAAATCCTATAATTCAAAATTTGAAAAAAAAAAATAATAAATGATTTTAAAATTCTTGTTTGGAATGAAAAGGATTTGAAATGAATCGTATTCAAATTTTATGTTTGAACGAAAGAAATAAAATTAATAATATGAATTTTTAATTTTAATTTAGTAATTGAATTTAAAATATGTAAAGTAAGTAATTTACTTTAAAATGATATGAAATCATTCAAAAACCAATTATTTTAGTCATTGAATTTTTGTTCTGTGAGGTCGAGGTCTTTTTCCTCTTCATATTAATTTTTTCCTTTTTTTTTATTAGTATTTAGAGTAAAAACTTTAGGGGCTATTTGGGGAAAGTAAGTTCACACTCTATTTGGCCTAAGAAGTTTGTAGAGGTTCATTCACTCCCCTTCGTTATTCATTAAGACTTTGTACTTCCCTTCAATCAGAATAAGAAATGGAAATAAAAATTTTCATTCACTTTGATAGGGTTTACCAAAATCAAAAATAAGGAATGAGAATCAAACGTGAGACTCACCTCAAATTTGAGAATCACTCTTCAAAAAATGGACAATCTCATTATCTCAAAAAATGTGATCAATCTCATTTTCATTTGTTATTTTGTGGGACTCACATCATAGTCATTACTTGTTTTACACATTTTACCCCTCCTCTCTTCTTAATAATTATCATAGCTTTTAATTAATTAGAAATACAAAAGGTTATTTTTGTAATCATCATTTATCTGATTCCGATTCCAGATGAAAGTAAACAACATAATAGGTTTATGATTCCGATTCCAAATAACTCCTAGTAAACAGTAAAGGAATAAGATTTCATTTCAATTGATTTCATTCCGATTGATTTTTATTTCGATTCCTCTTCATTCTGATTGAAGGGAAATAAACGGAGCCTAAATTAATATTTACAACTCATCTAAATTACTATTCACACACTCCTCCCAAATCGCTATTCACAACTCATTTTTATTCTTCTTTATCTCCTATCTTTCATCAAGTGGTCTCACGCCTCATCAACTTCATTATTTATCTATATTCTCTTCGATTTTTTTATTATCATTCATTATTCTCCTCATTCTTTTTCTCATCTTTTGTTATTCATTTTTTTTTGTCATTTAAATGCTTCTATTTTTACAAATTAATTATTTTCTCTTCGTACTCTAAATTATAAATATTCAAGTTTTCTAAATTATAATATAATTTTTTTTAAAATTACATATATATATATATATATTTGCTTTCACTTATATTTTGAATATTTATAATTAAATTGTAGTTCAATTTTGTGTATATATAGTTAGGCTTGAATATAAAACAAATTTAAGAATGTCAAACTTAAATAATTAAATTTCAACCTTTAATCCAAGTCAATTAATTACTCAAATTTAGGGGGGGGGGGACCAATTTTTGTTTATAAATAAGTTGTTTCAATTTTCATCATACACTTTTTTTTTAATACATTTTCACCATAAACTTTCAATTTCATCAAATTAGACATATAATTACTAACTATTACAATTTTTAACATCTATTGGATTTTCATTCATTCATTCACTAATTTAAACAAGGAAAATTGTAATGGGTAGCAAAAATCATAAAAGTATTTGTAAATCTAGCAAAAGTTTTTCAAATTTACAAATCTGGCAAAATTTTTAAATCGAATTTTTGTTTTTTTTATTATTTAGATTTTACCCTCAGATGTGTATCATATATTTGGTATATCAATCAACTGATATACCAAATATAAAATATATCAGTTAATTGGTTCTATTTTCAAAATTTTGATAATATATCAGTTACATTTAATTTGGTATATCAACTGACAGATTTACTTCATATTGTTGACTAATATAGAGAAAAAAAGTATATCAATAATATTGTTAATATAGAAAATATGAGTATATCATTATACAGTTAAAATATAATATTGGTATTTCAATTGTATGTCAGTACTAATTCAAAATTATAAGTACATCATTAGTGTATCAATAATATATCATAATTTATTCAAAATACAATACAAGCGTAACGCCCCGTTAATTAATTTGGCCAATTATGGAGACTATTTAGAATTTAACTATTCTAAATATCTTGGATTTTATTTTTT
>JAOANK020000022.1:12690061-12704832 GCA_026257165.2 Telfairia occidentalis | reverse complement strand
TTTGTATTTATTGTTTTATTCATATATTCATATTTAATAGTTAGTTTCTTTTAATTTATTATTGATTTTACTATGATATATGTGTTTAAAGTAGTGATTTATAACTTAAATAAGTTTGTTTCAAAGTTTCACAAAAAAAAATTACAATATATTTTATAAATTTTCGTGATATCCGTAATTTTTTTCGAAATATCCGTCGATATATCCGTAAATTCTAGTTACCGATATCGATATTTTAGTCTTTGCTTACAATGGGATACGTTTGGCGTTAGGTGTGTGCACCTTTCATAAGTTTACAAAATATTTATTTCAATTATTTCAATTTTAAAAAATTGAACGCCCCCCCAAAAATATTTCAATTGCCTTCTTGTTCTAAAAAGTTGAAAGGGCCTTTATATCTTTATACTATCTCTTGTTAGAGGGCCTTTCATAAGTTTTTTTCTAATCAGTGTTATTATCACTTTAACTGAACTTATCTGCAAATCTATTGCTACCCTCGACGGCCTCCTTAAAAGAACGTAGACACTTACCGCATAAACAGGTCCAACAATGGCCCGTATATAAGGGGGCTAGGGCTTTTGGAGCTCCTCACCCTAATTCTCCTCGTTTGAACTTCCCTTCTCAGCAGTTGGGCCACTGGTATTTTCTCTCATATTTCGATCTTTCTCAGTTTCTTTGGTAGTTTGCTTTTGCTTCTATTTTAAGAGAAATTTCAACTAGTTTCTATACTATGTCTCTTCATCGACTGCGAGATCGAGATCTCAATCTGTTGACGTAAAATTTAACTTAGAGATGGAAGGCTGGATGTTCTATTTGTTTTTTCTTTCTGTAAAATTTCTTCTGGACTAAAATTATATTAAATGTTATAAATTCTTTATAATGATTTTATATTTATTTTAACTTATGTTACACATTTTATTATATATATTAAATTTTATTTAATTAAAAAAGAAACATAAATAATTATTAAATACATTTCGTGAAACCAATTGAAATGATAATTTTATTTATTTGATCTGATTTATCGGAAATTGTCTAGAATCGGAATCCATGAAAATTGAATGAGAAACTCATTCATAAAAATTTTCATTGATTCCGAGGGAAGTAAATTGGAGGTTTAGTATATAAAACAAAAATAGGTAATATGAAACAAGGAAACAGCAACGTTACCATACCCGCCTCATTCTTTCACAAACCAATACTTACCTTTGCTGCGCCTTCTTCGTTGGTGTCTCTTTCTTTGTGGTTTAGCTGGTGGCGTGATCATTTTTGTAATCCATTTGAGGACAATGGCGACTTTTAGAATGGCTCTGATCAAAGTTCACCAAGTTCTGTACTCGGAAACCTCCACCATTTTGAGAAGCAAATCAACGCCCATCGTATCTGGCGCTTTTATTGGATTGGAGAACCTACAAACCCGATTAACGGATCATTCTCGGAATCAACATGGTCATTTCTTTAGTTTTCGTTGCTCATCGACGAATAAAAATCCTCTGCCGACAGATATCGATCTCTCAAATGAAGAGAGCAAGAGGCGCTTGTTCAATAGGTTTATCCTCGCTCTATTTTGTCCATTACCTTTAACATCTCTTTCGCTCTCTCTCTTACTCATTGGCACTTAACAAGTCAATTTTCTTTTTTTCTTTTTTTTTTTTGGTTGGATTTAACAGCCTGCTGTACCGGAGCAGACAACGAGGGTTTCTGGAATTGGATTTGATCCTTGGGAAATGGGTAGAGGACCACATCAATTCCATGGATGCAGATGGTATCAAAGCTCTAATTAGTGTTCTTGACCTGGTAATCTTTTCATTGCTTGAATCTTCTACCCATATTTGGAGTGTTTTTCTTTACGTCGTAGTCCAGCCCTTGTTGATTTTAATCCATAGATGCACAGTGCTTTCGTTTCTTCAAGTGATCAAATGCTCTCTTCACTTGGAGATTCAAAATATGACTGGAAGTTCATTCGTTCGGAGTATAGGTGGTGAATTTTAAGTATTTTTCAGTTCTGCAATGGATTTTCTAATACAATTGTCCGTATTACGCCCTTTTTTCTGGGAATGGCTAAGGCAGTATTAAATCCCCTGATTGAATTTTACTTGAATTTCCTTGCCCATCAATTCATGGTGGTTCTGATCTCCTCTGAGGCGTGTGGGTTTTCTACTTTAGTTAATAGTTAATATACTTTTGGATAACTAGTTAATTATTATTGCATAATTACTAATAACTCTAATGATTATTTTTCATGTATTACAAAAACAATCATCTACCGGGCTACTATATCTCCTTTTTGTGTAAACCTTAAATCATAGGTCATCTTTTTGGAACTTGATGAGTACCATTCCTTTTACCTATTTGGGTCTTCCTTTTGTAGCTTCGTCCTTCTGGAACCTAGTGGTGGAGAGGGTTCAAAGACACCTCTATTCGTGGAAATAAGACTTTTCTCGGGGGGTGGAAGGTTGGCTCGCATCTAATCTGTTCTAGGGTTTAGGGGAGGGGTATTGTTTACATCTAGCTGGAAAGGAATATGAGAGTGTTTCTCTATGTGCATTGTTCTCTCACCTTTTTTTTTTTTTTAGTGAAAGTTGGTTTTCCATTGAAAAGAAAGGGAAGGAATCAGACGTGTGCAGGAGAGGGTAGATTGTTAAATTCATTAGTTAAGGTTATCTTAGTATTTGATGCATTCACACAATATGCTCGTTATGCTCATGTAGAAGTAAATTGAAAAAATGCTCTCATTTTTGTCTCCTCTCCTCCATGTTTCCCCATTGTCGGACTCTTTTTTAATTTCAAATATAAATTTAGTTTGAGATGTCTACACAGAGTAATGGACCATTCTTGAAGTTCTCTATTCTAGAGAAGGAGATCTTTGAAAAGAAGTGTAAATTTGAAAAGGCCATTCTTGGTGGTGGTCAAACCACAAAAATTCTTTTGTAATTATAGTCTTCTAATGATCATTATAGATTGGAAGGCCATCTTTTTTTTTTTTTTTTGTAGTTTTTCTTTTTTTAAGAGGGTTCTGCCCTGGCCCCTAGGCTGTTGCTTTCTTGTCTTTGTATATATCTCAGTTTCTTACATAAAAAAGTTGAGTTAGTACCTCTTAAAGAGACCAATCCTTGAAAGAGGGTTGATCTTGGGGAGGAGTAGTCCTTACCAAAGAGAAGATAGGAGATGATTTAGAGGATGAGAGATTAGAGTAAGAACTTTTGGATAACGACATTAAGAAATTTTGAGTTCATTTGCTTTGTTGGAATAGAATGAAATCCTAACAACTATCCCGTGAAAAGATTAGAAATTACAACAAATATATCTGATCGTGCTTCTGCTCTACAGGAAAACCCAGATTTGTGGAAATGGTTAACTGGCCAGGAGCAACCTCCTGAAGCAGTGAAAACAAATCTTGTGAGATATCGAAGTGTTGTACTCCTGTTTTCCTTTTGTCTTTTGACTAAAGATGTGATTTACATTTGGAGTTCTATCTTTGTAGGTATTTACTGCTGTGCAAGAGAAGGTCATGAATAATCTCGACAGACATGTCGCTCCTGAAACACGGACGCCACCTGGGCAACAATGGGTAAGGGGTTGGGATGATTTCAAGAGAGGTCGAGATAGTCCCATTACAGGAAACCAGTAGATCTTCCGTCAAGTGTTATGAATAATCTCTTATGAGTATTTGAGAATAAAAGAAATCTAGTAAAGGTTCTCATGGAGCTGTCCGTTATGTATGGTGGGTCATGATTTCGAGATTTAATTATCTAAGTCTTATAAAGTGCTTACCCGCGTAGCTTGTATTTCTTTCTAGTTTGTATTGATGTTATGAATTAATGGAGTAAATTTTAGTTTGTTTTTCTCTTGAAGCTTTTGTAGGGCTTTTTTTTTTTTACTTTAAAATTGGAAGAAATTATTTTTGACATCTTTTTTAAGAATGAATATTAGTTACTGGAGGCAATAGACGAAGGTGGTGGGCGCTTTGAGAATTTGGATTGAGTTGGATTTGTGAAAGAAAGGCAAGGAATGTCGAATGAATCATTATTTGAGACAGTTTTTTCTTTTTTTTTTGAGACCAAATATTACTGACACAATCTTGTAATTGAAATTGGATCAACATTGCATATACATTTAGTAGTAAATTTGAATCAATAATTTAAATATATTTAATCTGATTGATTGCTTTGTGTGTCAATTAAAATAAATTAGAATTTCAAATCACAATGAAAAATGTTATTCAATAAAAAAAAATACCTTTCTGAAATGATGAACTATCTAATCTGATACATAAATGAACAATGCAACTTTACGTTTTTATCTTATCATCGACAATTGAATCATTATATATATAAAGACAACGTACAAACTGTCTCATTTGCTTTTGATTATGACAAGGTTATTCAAATCTCCATCTCACTTCTATCGTAGAACTTGCAGAATTAACCCAGGCAGCCTAGAGAGACCAGAGTAGAGAAGTCGTTCAACGGTAAAAACAGCAACGGATTCCTAATTTTTCCTGCTTCCTCGAATACATGCTAGATAGGAAGGAAGAATAAGTGTAGATATGGCACTTGCGAGTTCACGCGATCTTGTCTAATTGCTCACACAAATTTAGTAAATTGTAGATGATAGAGCCGAAGTGCCGTTACTAAAGATTATATAACAATCTTCTTTCTAGTTAGTTCTTCAACGTAATTATAACCTCTTGAAAAGTTAACAATACAACTACCAATTTACCAAACACAAGCAAGGCCCCAAACGATGACAAGCAACCAGCACTTTATACAAATCAGACAAAATTCCACCTCCTCCACCCAACAAACACACAACAAAGGTTTCAACCACATTTAAAATGCGACACCGTAAATTTTACCAGGGTTTCAGGTCACCCATTGGACCTGCGGTCCAATTTAGAATCTTCTCACCGGCCTTAAGATAGACACTCCTGTGATGAGGCAACTTACGGGCAAGTCCATTCAGGACCTGGTGAAAAGCATCTCCAGGTTGAGCAGGCTGTGGGAATAACATTGCTTGTTTCATGGAAGGATTTGCTAGCAGTCTCTGCTTTCTTAATATCATTTCAAGTGGGATGGACGTTAATATCGAGTCCAAGTTAGCAACATCATTCTCATCAACAAACACACCAATTTCTTCCCAAGGAATTGCATCAGCGAAGGGCAGAACAATGTCATCTGCTATTATAACGGGGATGCAACCAAATATCACAGCCTCAACCAATCTAGGGCTCCAAGGAGCCCATCCAAGCGGGCAGAGACAAAACACAGCTCGCTGCATGTCCTCATAGTATGTAGTTGGATGCTCAGTTGATATATCAAAAAGAGGATTATCCTTAAAGTTCTCCCAGACCGCAGCTCTTGCACCTCTGTTACATTGGAAAATAAAGTTGGGACTCGGATTAGTCAAAAATCATAGGAATATGCCATGGAACCTGCTTCTATTTCATTTTTTTAAAAGTAAAAGTCAAATTATTACTGACTTAATTAGTTTTGGGACTAAAGATATCGCATTTACGCTCAGTTAGATGACAACGCATCAACCATTTCCATGTTTTGTGATATTATTTTGGCAACTTGCAGCATCACAGTTTACATTTAGGCTCAACAAGGTCAGATTTCAGTACATTTTTTCATAGATATGATATCTACTCATCATATTTTTTAACTCCTAGACTTAAATTCTTCAAATGTTCAGAGGAAGGTCAAAGAATAAAAAAAAAAAAAAAAAAAAAAAAAAAAAAAAAAAAAATGAAACAAACAAACCATGAGCGCGGATACCCAAACACAATGCATATAGATTTTGTTTGAGGATATTTTTCAAAAAACTGTTTTGTAGATTCAGCAACTTAGTTGTATTTTTTTAAAATGGTTTCACGGACTAATTTTATAAAATTTAATAAAAAATATTTTTAGTTACTACACTTTCATTGAAGTAACGATTAGTTCATTAATTTTAATATATAACCATTTAGTCCTTACACTTTCAAATCTATAACAATTTAGATCATGAACTTTAGTATGTAATGATTTAGCCCCTATAACTTAACACTTGTAACAATTTAGTCCCTACAGTGTAAAATCTTGTTAAGATTTAATAGGATTTCTTACACATGTAGATTGATATGCTACTTAAGGACCAAATGTATTTATAAACTACAAATACTAAATCTTAAAGTATTTAAAATCGATACTTTACCTAGATAAGATTTTTCATAATAGGAACTAAATTGTTAAAAGTTTTAAAAAACAAGAACTTAATCATTCTATATTAAAGTTCAAGGACTAAATAATTATAAATTTAAAAGTATTGGAGCCGAATTATTATATATAAAAACTCAAAGACGAAATTGTTACTTCAATGTCAGTGCAAGGATAAAAAATGTTTTTTAAGCAATTATTTTCTATTGTTTTTAAATTTAAAAACTATTTGAGAAACTTTTTTTCTTATGTTTTCACTTTTTTTTCTGCATATTAATTTTAAATTATAATACATTTAAATCAAGCTATACAAATGATGAATAATTATAACTGAACAGTTGACTTAGACAACATTTAAAAAATATGAATCAACAAAACATTATTTATGTTTTCTCCTTTCTTATTGCTATAAAAATTATCTTTAAAAATTACTAGTAAATTTAACAAAAACATGAAAAAAAAAACACATAAAGTAGGAAGACACCAATTTTGTTTTGCGCTAGTTTTTGTTCAGTAAACAGTTTTTAAAATTTCCCAACCAAATAAGATTTTAAAATAAAAAATTTGTTTTAATTTTTTTTTAAAAAAAAGAAAATGGTTTTGAAAGATGACTTCCAAACAAACACCTAGGAGCCCATTAGATAACCATTTTGTTTTCTATTTCTGTTTTTGGTTTTTAAAAAATAGAATTGTTTGGTAACCAATTCAATTTTCAGTTTTCTATTTTTAAAAGACATTTTTGAAATTGTAAAAAAATTCCAAAAACTTGAAAAAATAGTTTTCAAAAACAGTTTTTTATTTTTCAAAACTAATTTTTTTCTTTTAAAATTTACTTCTTTTTTTTTTTTTTTTGTTCTTTTTGACATATCTCTCCAACAAATTTTTATTCACCCCAAATTTTTCTCAATAAAAAAAAACTTCTCTAAAATTTTATATAATTTTTCTATCTAAAACTCTCATTTTAGTATAAATTTCATTTATCTTTCTTTTTTAACGTATTTTAATTTTTCCCTTTTTACAAATTTATTTTTTTTTTCAAATTTTTTTTTCTAATTTAATCTCTCTCTAACATATCTATTTTAAAAATTACTCTCTCACTTTTTTTCTCTCACATTTATTTTTATTATCTAACAAATATATCTCTCTAACATTTTTCAATTCAAAATTATTTTCTCTAAGTTTTCTCTCTTTACAAATATTCTTTATCTTTCTAATTTATTTATTTTTCTATCATATCTTTTGATCTCAACTTTATTGTTCCTCTACAATTTTCTCTTTTTCTTTAATTATTTTGTCTAAAATTTCTTTCCTTTAAATTTTTTTTCTCTGTTTTTAACAACTTTTTAAAATAATTCTAACTAAAATTCTTCCTAGTTTTTCTTTCTAAATTCTTTTTTATCTCTCGAAATTTTCTCCCACTAACTTTTCCCTCTAAAAAATTTATATTTATGTCTTTAAATGTTTATTATCTAAGTCTCCATAGATTTTTCTCTCACTAACATATTTCTCTAACTTTTAAAAAAAAGTTATCAAACATGTATTAAAAAGTAAAAATAGAAAACAGAAAAGTAGAAAAAACCAAAAACAAAAATGGTTATCAAATCGGGCCTAAGCTATCTTAGGCAATGAACACCTTCTAGATAACCATGAACTTCGATATCCAAGCACATGCATTTTAAAAAGTAAGCTTATTAGAAATACCTTGCGTAATAACCACCTTCTGGATCATTTCCAACATCATAGAATAGTCCACGAAAGTAAACAAATATGGACCTAGGAGTCTTTTCAGGAATGAGGTGGGCGTGCATTTTCTGTGGAGGAGCGTAAGGAGGAATTGTAATTGATCCCTCCTTCAAGCAAACATGATTTCGTTGTCCAAAAGTCTGAACCAAGGTCGCACGTTGCAGCAATGGAAGGATCCCTCTTTCAATTGCCTTCTCTTCCTGCAAAAGTCTAATATGTCAAAAAAAAAATAAATAATAACAAACATATTTTAATGAGAAACAGTGTATAACAGAGGAGGTGGAAAATAAGAAAAGGAAAGAAAATTGGACATTTTGAGAAACGCATGGATCTTAAGGATTCTTAGATGCAAGCAGGCTGTTTCAGAATGAAATGTGAACAATAGTTGCGTTTACTTGATAATGGAAGCAAGCTCCAAAATCATGGGGCACAACAAAAAAGTGATCAGCGCCTTCGGTCCGGTTCCAGTAAGGCCAGTTCGAAGAAATAAGTTGTATTGCACTTCTCATCATTCGGGGGGACTTAAACGGCAAAGGTAGACCATTTGGAGTCAGGTCACAAGTTGTATAAACTGGAGTATAAAACCAGTCAGCTTCTTCAGGATTAAGGGTTCGAACAGGACTAGTTAAAAGAAAGCGATGCATAAAGATCTCAGCTGCAAACATGTGATTAAGGCATCTAGGGTCTTTCTGGAGAATTTTCTTGTTGTATTTGCTAGGAAGCTCATACACAAACACCTTCAACCTTCCCACTGGATTATCCTCCAAAACATCACCAGCACTACCTACATTGACGTGACCAAGCATAGTAACTTAAAAACTTTCATGGCAAACAGAGCTCTAAAAGAGTAAAAAGTTGGGACTGATTTATAGTTATTTACAGATCAACTCCATCATAGAAAGAAATAACGTAAACTTCAAGAATACAAATGACAGACGTTGATTTTTTGAGACCTAGGCAGCTAAGACCAACATTCAATATTATTTGTAATTTACCCAGTTCGTAATACTTGGAAGTTCAGCAAACAAAGACCTAGAATATTCATATACACTAATTCTAAGAAGACTAGGCCTTCTTTAACTGTTCTCTATCCTGTATTTAATCCTTTTTCCCTTGTTTCCTAACTTTTAGAAGAAATAATAACACGCTCGATAACTACTCTTCTGCTTCTTGTTCTCTTTTATTGAATAATTTAGGCTATATTTCTCAAAGCTTGTAAATGAGAGGCAAGCAACATTGTCAAACATGCTCGGTTCTCAAAAGTTGGAATTGAAAACATGAAAGAGAAACATTATCAAATAAGCATTAACGTTCAACATTTGGAGAGAAGAAATAGCAATCAATCTCATCTATTAAATCCTAATAATGCTACCATTTCAGAAAGCCATATTGTAATAAAATAAAGGTAATATCACATTCCAATTCTTTTAAAAGGGAAAAGAAAAATGATGTTCTTATAGACAAATAAACTTGACTACCCCCTGTCTCCTAGACTTCTGTAAAAGGACTTAAAGATGATGTACTCTGTATAACAGTACGTCTGATGGAGCTGCCACTTTGCTAATAGACCTATTTTTCTTTAAACAAAAGTGCCTATAATATTCATATGCACCTATTCTAAGAAGACTAGGACTTCTTTAACATTTCTCTATTCTGTCTTTTAATCCTTTTTCCCTTGTTTCCTAACTTTTAGAAGAAATAATAACATGCTCGATAACTATTCTTCTGCTTCTTGTTCTATTTTGCTAATAGATCTATTTTTCTTTAAATCAAACCATGGTAACAATTTTCCACCACTGTGAAATACAACTACTATCAGTTTTCTAACAAATAGATTTTGTATTAAAGGTTAACAGACTCGAGTCTAAAATCCTAGAAAGGGTTCATGAGGTGTTTTTCTTTCTTTTTTTCTTTTTTTAAATAAAAAAAATGAATGGATATCAAAGGGCTAGTTTAGGTGCACATGGATTAATCCTATGGAATAACCGCCTGACTATCTTGTAACATTTGGCAGTGCGAACATAAGGTGTTGAAGTTGATTCTACGATCCATCATTTTATTTTTATTTTTATCCGTGAGTAGCACCAAGAATATAATTTCAGATTCCAACAAGCCATGTCTCAAACTATCGCTAAAACTACTCCTATCAATTATTCAATCATGCATCAAAACAGGTCATTTGCGGTTAAAACTTGCTACTTAATGCCATTTAATAGTCTCCTCGTTAAGGTGTCAAATAATCGGAACAGTGTATATGGCGTATGGCTTGTCAAAATAAGAAGAAAATTGCAGGGAGAGTCAGAAAGGCTTGAACATCAAGGCCAGTTAGCGCAAAGTTGCCAGACCATCAGGTGAAATTCTCATATTTTCTTGATAGTCTACTCAAATACATGATGTTTCCAACCTTACTACTCTTATTATTCCGTCAACAAATTTCATTCTATCCTTTTAAACAAAGATCTCTAAATATCTAAGCAGACAAGGAAGTATTTGGAAGGGTGGGGTGTATGGTGTCAATCATATCGCTCAATTGGCTTATTGTACAACAACAAATTAATAAATCAGAACTTAATACCGCAAAAGCACAAGAAGAAACCACAAGAAATTGAATCAGAACCGCAGATCAGAAAGAAAGGCAACAATAAAGAAAAAGAACCAAACAAACCCATAAAATATCGAGTGATAAAAGAGCGAAGTCACGAAATCGTACCCGAAATTCGTTCTGTGGGTTGACTCCTTTCCCGCACGACCGCATCAGTTGTAGTCAAGAAGGCAGCAAACAGAGGAACGAAGATAGCCCAGCTCAGACTATTCATTTTTGCAGAGAGACGCAGTATAATCTAAAAGGCGAAATTGGATTAATGTAGACCGAAGTAGAAAATGAGTAGAAGAGGCTTAGGAAGATGACGACTAGCAGTTGGGAGAAATACTGGGAGAAGCAAATAAGTTGGACAAAAACGAATCTTGTGAACTGTGAAGACAGACTTATGGAGAAATTAGATCGTGAATTTACTTCTAAGGATCGTTTAGATTTAGTTACAGGCGGCAGCCAAATTTAGGTTCCAAATTAAACGACTGAAGAAGATTTCGCGGGCAGCCAACTTTCAACCTTGTTTCATTTGTTTTTTTTTTTTTCCACATTTTTTTTTGGACTATATTCAAATATAGCCAGCTTTAAATTTTATAAATATAACCTTTTTTCTTAAAACTAGACTTTCGTTTCTCTGGTATTCTAATTTCGCTCTCTTTATTTTTTATTTTTTTTAGTACATCACCCTCTTTATTTTTCAGATTAAGCATATCAGCGATATATCTAATATACAGTATATTAATGATATAGATATATTAGTGATAAATCTAATATAAAATATATCAAATAATATACGTATATCGTTTTCAGTACAACTAAACTGATTAAAAGTATAGCCCTCTAATCAAGAGATTATGAATTCAAATTCCTCCACTCCAGATATTGAACTAAAAAAAATGGTTCATAGATAGGTAAAAACTTACCTTCTAGTTTTATTTTGACAAAAATGAACATATTATTTTTAAATCGATTGATAGATAGCATATAGATCAAAAGAGTCAAAACGTCTAGAGAGAGAATCCATCAGTAATAAGAAGAATTTTCTTTTTCTTTTTATTTTCAAGTTCTGAAATTTCCTATTTCTACTATTCTTGCTTTTCCTTAGGCCTACATTTTTTTTTTTTTGTATAAATTTTTTGAAAGGACAATTGCGAATATATATATATAATCTTTTAAAAAAAATTTATAAATTTTTTAGAAAGGACAATTGCCATTTTTTAAAAAAAAATTTCGGTCCAATATATATATATAATCTTTTAATTTTAAAATTTAAGAAAGGACAGATTTGAAAAAGAATTTAAAAATTCTTAACTTTCTTATATAATGAAAATCGAAGCAGAAGACAATTGACTCTTTCCTTCATTGCTCTACCTCTGGCAAGAAGTATAAGAAAAAATAGTGCCAAAAGCCTTCTAAAATTGTCTCTCAACAAATTTTGTCTACTTGTAGTTGTGCAGAGCGGAAAGAAAAGAAAGGAATAGTGATCGAAATAAAATTTAGATTAAACCATTTTTTTGATCTTTCTACTTCATCATTTGTGTGAATTTGGACTTCATACAACTAAAAGTTTCAATTTAATCTTTAGACTTAGGTTAAATGTTACCAACAGTCCATCCTAACAGTGGATAGTATTAATTTTGACAAAAAGAAATTGACATATTCCCAGCTATTATTGACAAATTGGTATATAAAAACTCCGCAGTAGATTTTAGTGTTGTGTTAATGGAACAGGAAAAGGGGAATGATAAAGAGAGTCAGTACCAAGACTGTCACATAAACCATAAGAAAAGTAGAGCTCCAAATTGTCCACACATTCAACTCCCAAATTTCAATCCATTCTCAATCAATGTTATTTTCAGCTACATTATCGGCACTCAACAAAGCACGTGGTCAATGTCAGGCTTATAAACTTAAAAGCGCATCCACCACAATGCTGTGACACCCACACATATATGATATAATCGATGCCGCAGACCAAGATAATAACTTAAGAACGAAGACCTGAAACTGAAAGCATCGAAATCCCATAAACGAAAGGTAAAAAGGACTACCCTCCCTTCCAATTTCTGATTGAAGTCCTCCAAATACCATGCGACCATTAGACATGTGGTTAAAAAATCCATCAGTATAAAGAGGATCAAATAAAGCAACTTTGGTATCTTGGGACCAAACAGTTAGAAACCAGAGAGATAAGAAACAAATGTTGAGCATTCTGTCTGCATATTTCCACGATTTGGCTTAATGAACATAAAGCTACAAGAAGGCCTTTCTAAACAACAAGGTCTGGGATTCAAAAAGATTCCGTAAAAGCTATTTAAACAAAAATACACACGTGTGGAGCAACAAAACGAGAGGATCACGTAAATGTTTGTTAGCAGCTTCAAACGACACCAACTTTAGCGTTCTAGTTTTCTTGTAATTTCAGTGGAAATTTGGAATGAATGGGTTTATCTCCTGTGGTATCAAAAACTACCAGCAATCCCCACAGGAACACATACCACCTTCAAATTGATGAAACCGGATTCGGTCCCTCACTACTATAACTCTGCATAGCACTCTTGAAACCAGTTTTATCCATCTATGACAATCATCACAGATCCGTAAGTTCTTTGATATAGTGATTTTTGCTCCAGGACTAGTTTTCAGGATCGCATATGCCAAAGCCAACTTTTCACTATGAACTGATAAGTTCTCTTCCTTTTCCTCCTGAGATATATCCATGAAAACTAACTCTGTCACAGGCATATATCCCTCCGATCGAGTTCTCTTCATCAAACTGCCCAGCACTTTGTACGCTGCATTGATTTCTAGATGTGATCGATCACCTGACTTGAAGTTGTGAATGGTACCTGCCAACTCAATCCAGCTCTTTCCACAATTCTTACGAACTCCCTTGTTTTTCATCATCTCTCTAACTGTTTCTGCATGCTCCCATCTGTTGAAGGAACAATAGATATTTGATAATAACACATAATCTCCACTCTTGAGGTGAGACATGTTCGCAATAGCAACTTCTGCGAGTTCTTGATTTCTATAAATTCTACAGCCACTGAGAAGCGTCCTCCATGTGATGACATCTGGCTCTATCGGCATTCCCTTGATTATGGAATAGGCCTCTTCTAGAAACCCAGCCCGGCTATAGAGATCAACCATGACCCCGTAATGCTCAAGCTGGGGTTGAATTAAATAACGACTTCTCATCCAATCAAAATACCTGCGACCTTGTTCTATTAAACCACCATGGTTGCAGGCTGTTAAAATTCCCAAAAAGGTGATAACATCAGGCAGAACATTCTCACGCTCCATCATCGAGAATACCAATAATGCATCTATTGCAAGCCCATGAATTGCAAGCCCTTTGATCATCGCATTCCAAACTGAGATATCACTGTGAGGGACGCTACTAAAGATTTCCTTTGCAATTTGGATGCTACCACACTTAGAGTAAGTGTATATGAGTGCAGAACTTAATACAGGATTAAGCACAATTTTTTTCTGAGTCATTAGAGCATGAACCCACTGAGCATTACTTAAAGCTCCAAGCTGTGCACATACTTTCAATATGGAAGCAAATGTAACTCCGTCCGGCTGAATATTTGAGATTAACATCTCTCTAAAGAATCTAAATGCCTCGTCATAGCATGCATTCTTCACATAACCTCCAATGATTGAGTTCCATGTTACCACATCACGATAGGGCATTTTATAAAATACCTTCTTAGCAAACTTGCATTCCCCAATTTTCATAAAATTTTCAATAAACAAGTTCATTGCAACTAAATCAAGATTCTTCAAGCAGAGCAGATCTAGAAGTTGAAGGACGCGATTAAGGCAACCAGCACGTTGATAAGTAGATATTAGAGAGGTGATGAGAGTTGGGTAGTTTCCGTATCCAAATTTTATAATTCTTGCATGCGTTTCAATGGCAGTTTTGGAATTCAAGGAGACTCTGCAGGCTTCAAGAACATGATAAAGGGTTTGATAATCTGAAATATTGTTTATGACGAAAAAATAAAAGGTTAATAGGCCAGTGAAGAGGACATTCAAATCCAATAGTAAGAGAAGAATCTATATCACTTATTCCGGAGATAGAAGAGGAAAAATCATTTCTGGAATCAACATTTACAAGGAGGCAACAGAGGAGAATGTAACATAGTTGATGTTGAATCTAAAGGATCTACTGCTGGATAGATACTTTTGCAGCTAATCCTTGTGAAGGAGGTAATTTTTCTTACATC
>JAOANK020000022.1:12664589-12689961 GCA_026257165.2 Telfairia occidentalis | reverse complement strand
TCCCCCTCCCCCTCCCTGAGCCCAGGCCCCAAAATAAAGAGGATTGGATCGTGTATCAACAGTCAATCACCGATGTAGCTAGGCTATCCTGGACTTGAACCAAAGACGTCATCGGTGAAGTAAATGAATGGCACCTACAGTCCAACCCATTAGAAGAAAATCAATAGATTCCTTCGGGAGCAACTCATCAAATTCTGTTGCAATAGGATATGTATTTCTATTACTAGAGAATCATAAATGAAGTAGTAAATGTAAGCAAACAACGGAGGTTCATCCTATTCAGATATTCGGGACGGGTATCGGGTTGACACACCCGCTCAGCACGCAGGGTTACATTACAATAACACGGTTGTGGCAAATGTTATGGGTATTGTTACGAGGGTGTATAACAAATGCACCAAACACAGAGTTGAGTTACCGTAACTTACTTCTAACGTAAAGTTAGAAGAAACAGAATCGGAGTCCTCAAATTCGTTAGAATTTCAGGTTATGGTAGGGGGAAGAGACGGAGGCAGAAAAAAAAGAAATGCAACAGAAGCAGCGAATTCGCATGAAATTGAGGAGTGAGTAGTAATCAGGAAGATAAGTGCATATAGATCCATGTTTTGAGATTAGAAAAGTGTAAAAAACGGAAGGGGCGAAAGGAAGTATAAGTGAGAAAATGAAACCTTTAGAATTCGAAGGGGAAGGTGGTAAGCTAGCGGCAGAGATAGCATTAGCAAGAAGGGTGGAAGTGGAAGTAATCCTTTTCCCCTCCAAGTATCTCTGCTTCAGCAACATCTTCAGCTCTGTCAGTGTATTCTATTTCTTCCTATTGCCCACCGGCACCGCTAGAGTAACCTAACGTCCAAAAAAAATGAGGTCATTGCCTTCCTTTTTACAAAATCACGATCTTGGGTTGGATTTTTCTTTTTAATATTATAATTTTTAAAACTAATTAAAAAATATTATAATTTTTTAACTAATTTAAAAAATATTATACTTTTATTGAACCAGTCTCTTCAAGAGACAACATTGATTAAAGTGGACGATTATCGTCTATTGAAGAAACGATTTGTCCATATGTCAAAATTTATCATTTCTATCACTATACGTTTAAAAAAAGAATATGACCTGAACTTCATATTACCTCGGTTGTCATGGTGACAAAGCTTCAGGGCATTGCCCTTTTCCTGCTTTTAAATGATAGTACTAATATATATTTATGAAGCAATGGTGTTGAATGAGGGTGTGAAGCTGGCATATGAGATTGGGATAGGGCCACTATGAGTTGAGATCAGTTTGAAAATGAAACTCAATTGGGAAGTAGAGTGAAGTAGCCAATCAGTTGACTATCTATGCAAGAAGAAACCAGTTTGCAAGGATTTGAGTGGAAGATTATTCACATTGGTTAGCAATGCATTCCGCATTGATATGCTTACCATTTCATAGTTATATTTTGTTTAGTTCTTTGTACTAAAAAAAATTTATCATTTGACACATGATATATTGTTTTATTTTGATGGACCCCATGCTCTTATCAAAGGATGTTGAAACAATGAATATAAATATTTTAAAAAATTCATACTATGGTAGTCTTCAATCCAAATGTACCTAGAAGGATGTCGTGTAGCATGGACTACTATTGCATTGACAACCTCATTTTGGTTACACTTAGCAAGAAGAAAACACTGCTTCTCCATTTAGCCTCAATCTCATCCACATTAATTGTATTCCACTTCCTTGCTTCTCTATTTAGCCTCAATCTCATCCACATTAACTGTGTTTTGTTATCAAAACTATTGTCTCAATGGATAAGGTTCCAAACCATAAGCGAATTAGTTTCTGTCTAGCATGGTCGTTGTTGTCGCAGTTTTTTGGGATAGGTCCCAAGTCGTCTTTGTCCTGCAACGATCAAGTTAGTCCATGAAGTTAGAGACTATCAAAGGGTGGCAGGACCAGAGTGTAAGTGTTTAAAGGGTATCTTTCTTACCTTCTTTGTGAGTTGCACTACCCGCCTTTTATAAGTGTGGGAGGTAGGCCAAGGGAGGCCCTGGCCATATGGAAGCCCATCTTGCGGGCCTCCTAACCATCGGTTGGGCCAGACCCTTATCTCTCTCTTGGCCCCCTTTCCAAGGCCCGTGATGAGCTGGGCCCCGGCCCGTTGGGTCGGGTTGGGCTTATAACCGCCCACATTGCCCTCCAATAGTCGTATATCTGCCTCATGTCCTAAGGTAAGACCATTGTTAAGAGCCATTGCTTTAGCCAATTCCACCAGACTGGAAAGATGCCTTAATTGCTCACCTTCTATTTATTGTGTATTGCATATCACAATTCCAAAATATGCATGAACTCTAAGCGCTCCGTATGTGTTCATCTTGTACTGCTCTACCTCTTTTATTTACTTATTCTTAGAACATAAACCAGGTTACAACCTACTATAGTTATTAATTATATATCACTCTCACTTTTTCACGTTTTTCTTTTACCATCCCTTCTACCTATTCGCCTTTTCTAATGCAAACACATTTCTTATATTCCTTTTACAATTCTTACTCACCTTTAAGCTTTTTTTCTCTTTTATTTTTAGAGGATCATGTTTATGCGTTCTAACATATAGTTTATTAACTACTTTACCTCTTACTTTTAGTTCGCATATCCTAGCGGCCATATCTATAGTCAGCACCTTTCCAATACACATCACAGTTGTTGGTACATATTCAATCATTAGCTTGATACCAAAATTTCAACTATTAAAAGTTTAACTTAAAAAACACAAATAAGGAGCCTGGACACCTAAATCAAGTCTAAAACAGTCAATTCGAGCATAACTCTGTAGATAAAGACATGTACTACAATCGCAAAGGTCGATGGTTCGATTTTCCCATCCTCACAAATGTTGAACTCAAGAAAATCAAGTCTAAAACAGAATCAAAAAACCAAACTAGATTTATATTGTTTATAGATTTCCAAACATTGTACCTCCTACTAGTCAGATCTTTTTATTGATTGGAGATTGCTAAAATGAGAAGTTGGCAAGAGAGTTTTGTAAATATGGGAATGATGCTTTGCATATTCAATCATCTGAGGTGTGACGTGAGAGAAATAAAATACGTCACAACAACACAACCCTCGTAAAGGACATTTGGCCCATTTAATTAAAATTGTTTTGTCTCATTCTTGAAAAAGTTGAAATAAAAGAGGTTCCAAATGTCTCTGGGCATAGACGACTCTTCTTTAGCCTTGGGCGAAGGAGTAGAGCCGAGCCCCTAATGTAGGGATATCGGATATGCAAGATAGAAGAGGACGCAAGTTAAAATCTGACAATAGAAGATGTGAGGGCTAGAGGTTAGCTTGCTGTAAATTAGAAAGGAAGAATTAATCATTGTGAAGGTGTTACGATCGCAATCGGCAAAGCTATAGCACTTGGTGAAGAGCTTTTGTTCACGTGGGAGTTGGGCCAAACGATGGTAACACTTGAGAGAAATTGTTTTCGGTGGTCAAATTTTGTGTTAGGTCCTTTGTGGGTGTGGCTGGCTGGAGAAAAAAATGAAATTGGAAGTAAAGTAGAAAAGGGGAGTTTTAAAAAGGGGAGAAATGCGCGGATCCGGATTCCTGGGTTGGAAGAAAATAGGAATAGAAATGGGGAGGGATAAGGTGTAAGTGTAATGAAAAGAATTGGAAAGGGACTAGCTGTTGAGGTTGTGGGTAGGGAGTTTTGAGGGTGAGGGGATTAAATTAGTCTGTATCAAAGTACAAAAAGGATCAGCCTTTTCAGTGAGGTGTGGACTGGAGCAAGTGCAGCTGCTTGGCTAAAGGCAAAAATACTGACTTCGCTGAACCCTCTGCTCTGCTCTCTCTCTCTCTGTACTTTCTCCTCTTGCAAAATTTTCTATTATTATTTTATTTTTTTTGCTTAAAATTCTAACCCGTCGATGATGCAAATTACCAAGATGACCCATCCCTTGCTAGCACTAGCATCTAGCAGATGGTTGTGCGCTGAGGCCATGCAATGGGGAATGAAGAATTATATGTATAATTAATGAGTAAACAAGTAATGGTGGTCTCAATTTGATTTGAAGCATGCATCGACTAAGCAGCTAGAGGGCGAGGCAGGAGCATAGGGATAGGGTAAATAAGTTGACACTTGAAAATACAAAGAAAACAACCATCTGCCATTGCCAGCAGAGCTACCTAGTTAGTTACACTGTTGAAGTTGAAGGGGAGGGCATTTCCCGTAATTTGGTCAAGGGTTGCCTTTATAGGGTGCAACAGCTCCCTTCCTACTCACCCCTTGCGCTTGTTTTCTTTCTCTCTCTGGCCTCTCTTGTCTCCTGTCTCTTTGTTTCCTGTTGCGTTGAGATTTAAGACCCCAAGCAAAGGAAGGTCGCACAGAGAGCGACAGGTTGGGTTGTTCGTAGTAGTGTACCTTACACAAACACAAGCACAAGCACAAACACTAGCATTAGCACTAGCGCTGCATATCAATATACATCCCCCATTCCAATTCCACAAATGGATCCAGAAGCCCTCTCCACCACTTTGTTCAAATGGGATCCTCGAGGCCCCGCCCCCCTTTCAACAGCAGCAGCACTACCGCCCTACTCCGTGCGGCCCAGGGAGTTAGGACTGGGAGGCCTGGAGGAGTTGTTCCAGGCTTACGGTATACGGTACTACACTGCCGCTAAAATTGCGGAGCTTGGATTCACCGTCAGCACCCTCCTGGACATGAAAGACGAAGAGTTGGAGGACATGATGAACAGCCTGTCTCACATTTTCCGCTGGGACCTTCTCGTAGGTGAGAGGTACGGAATTAAGGCTGCAGTTAGAGCCGAGCGCCGACGTCTAGATGACGAGATCGACTCCTCGAGGCGCCGTCACCTCTTCTCCAACGATACCACTACCAACGTTGTCCTCGATGCCCTTTCTCAGGAAGGTACTTCTATCTTAACATTCTGTGCTCCTTCTCAAGAATGTGTTTGTCTTCTAGTTGTGTTATATTGTAGAAATCAGAATATAAGTAATTGAGTGAGTTGAGGTTGAGGGACATGCCAAAATCTGGTTCAACGCAAATTTGAATGAGGAAATCGAATGATCCCTGCAAGAAAGAAGAGTGAGTGACCTTATTTGTTTGGAAAATATTGCTTTTATACAATATGGCAGTGGCAGAATATGCTGTTAGGTAGGTTGTAATATAATAGTATGTGTAGAGGAGGTGTTAATTAATTACGCGGCGTGGAATAAGTAACAGGGCTATCGGAAGAGCCGGTGCAGCAGGAGAAGGAGGTGGTGGGGAGCGGCGGCGGAGGAGGAATTTGGGAGGCTGTTGCAGCGGCGGAGCTCAGGAAGAAGCAGCGGAGGAGAAACGGAAAGAAGAAGCAGGCGATGGAGGAGGATCACGACGAAAACGAGGGAGCTGGGGAGGAGGAGGAGAATAATATAGAAGTGAGCGAGAGACAACGGGAGCATCCATTTATCGTAACGGAGCCAGGGGAGGTTGCGCGGGGAAAGAAGAACGGCCTCGACTATCTCTTCCACCTCTATGAGCAGTGTCGTGAATTTTTGATCCAAGTGCAGAACATTGCCAAGGAACGAGGTGAAAAATGCCCCACAAAGGTATTTTCTGTTTTCTCTTTACTTTTATTTATTTCCAATTGGATTGGATTGGATTGGGTGTATAGAGGTGAAAAATGCCTTGCCTTAACTAATCCTCCTTCTATCTGCTGTCGAAAACATGATCATTATCACTAACTTTATGAATGGACTCGTGGAATAAATAAGGGTAAGGGGGTCCCGTAGGGCCGAAACAAAAAGTAGAAAGCGTGACAATTGATGCAGTGAAGGGAGGGGTGAGGTGCGTTGTCCGTGTCAAAACGTGGACTGCGCAATAACTTTTGTGATTTCGTACTGTATGATACTGAGGGGGCAGTCAAAGATGGCGATAGGATATAGGGTAAAGGACAACCGAGTGTCATAAAATAAAATTAATCTTTGCGATGTGTTTTGTTATTGTTGTAACTGCATGTATGCATAAGCATATGTATGTACATACGATCCAGCAGGTGACGAACCAGGTGTTTAGATATGCGAAGAAGGCGGGAGCAAGTTACATAAACAAGCCAAAGATGAGACACTACGTGCACTGCTATGCGCTGCATTGTCTGGACGAGGAGGCGTCCAACGCATTGAGGAGGGTTTTTAAAGAGAGAGGTGAAAATGTGGGAGCTTGGCGACAGGCATGCTATAAACCTCTGGTAGCCATAGCAGCTGCCCAAGGTTGGGACATTGATGCCATTTTCAACGCACATCCACGCCTCGCCATCTGGTATGTGCCTACCAAACTCCGCCAACTCTGCCATGCCGAGCGCAACAGTGCCACCGCCTCAACCTCCGCTCCCGCCGATCACTTGCCTTTTTAATTTCATACTCTAGTCTTCGGTACGTTTAACTTCTCAACTCTCAACTCTGGTCTCTCATCTATGCGAGACAGAGATTATAGCTTGCCCCTAGGAAGGAAAAGGAGATAGTTGGAAATTGGAATATGGAATGAATGCTACGTTTTCCTTTCATTTCTTATGTAATGTAATATAGTATTTATGTAGACCCACCCCGACGCTCAACTCATTATTGCCCCCCCACACTCTTCATATCATGGATCTTTTGTGCTTCCTTTCCTTGTCTTTTAGATTAATCCTGTGGCTGTAAATATGCACTACAGCAAGACTCACAAATAGATATTAATATTTAATAGTAAATTTAATTTTATATTTAACGTATATATTTTGAGTTATTATTCTTTTAAAAAAACTTTGAAATGCATATACAAATGAGTGTCTAAATCAATGAAAAGTGCTAACATGGAATGAGACTTACAAAATTATAAGTTTAAGGACCATAATGAAATTTAATCATAGAATCTACCAATGCTCCTAAATTTGCATATAAATCTTGAAAACAATAAAATATTTCTAGTTTCCTGATTCATGTTTTCTAATTTTTAGAAATATAAGTGTAGAACTTTTATCTATATAATTTAAAACATGAGAGAATTGTAAGCAATAGTCACCAAACATATTTATGTTAGTGTTTCTCAAAAAATGGGAAATAATAAAGATGTTTTTGGTATGTCTTTTAAATTTTTATTGATACAAAAAAAAAATATTTTTTAAATTAATAGTGTTCTGATTAAAATTTTAAATAGTACTTTTAACTAATAAAAAATATTTTTTTCAACCTTGAATAATAAAAAATAGTTTGAAAATATGTAAAAACATATAAAACATATTATATTTAAAGTTTTTCTTAATCAACTATTTAATAGTTTTCTTCTAAAAGTACTTATATAATAAATGTTTTACTTTAAAAATATATTTTTAAAAAGTTTGCTAACTTGGGCCTTACTTTCTTGTTGTGTGTTCATATTTTTAAAAATTAAAAGTTAACAAAAATAAAAATATGATTTTATTTTTTTGTACTCCTGTTTATTAAGTCTCTTCTTATTGGTCAAATGGAGTATAACTTAATTATTTAAGATATATCTTTTTTTGACCAAATAGTCATGAATTTGAATTCTCACCCTTACAAGTTGAACTAAAAGAAAGTCCCCCCATATCGTTCGGATTGAGGATCAAATTATCATTTTTGTGATTGATAACTTATCCATCGAATTATGCTCAAATTGACACATCATTTTGTACGTGTAAAATAAATATAACTAATAATTTTGAATTTTCTTATTTAAAATAAATAATTTCATGTAAATCTTAGACTTTTTATTCCAATTTCAAGAAAACAGTAAATAATCAAACATATTTTAAATTAAGATATATGATTTAACCACATGTGTGGTAGAAATTCAAATCAATAATATATGTCTTATCGAATTATGCTCAAGTTAGCAAAATCTAACTCAACTTAACATAGTTGATATGGACATATTAGTAAATAACATAAGAACCCATTCATTATTTAGTGTTTACTTTTAAAAAAAGGAAAAAAAACCATTATTTAGTGCACGCAAATACAAAAACAACGAGAGAGAGAGCAATTTTCACCCTCAAATTTTCAATCTTAACAAATTTAACTCTAACCTTGAATAGGTGTTACAATTTATAACTTTCTTCAATTTTTGCTAACTTTATCTGTTAATTGTAATAAAAAAATCCAGTAAAATATTTCTAAACTCACTAATTTCAACAAAAGTCTGGGATTTGCAAAAAATTAAATTTGACAAGTACACAAAATTGATAATTGAATAAATCTTCTAAAACTAAAGGTATGTTTTATAATCCATTAAACACGGATAAAGAATAGTTATTCACGTAAAAGTCTAGCAGAAAGTTTAAACTATAACACATACAATTTTAAAGTAAGAAATCCAACATATATTTGGGTCCGAGGTCCAATTTGATCAAATTTGAGAATTTAGAGTAAAAAATCAAACATTTATCAAGTTCAGTATAAAAATTCATCTTTTCTTCAAACAAATCTATGTGACTTGATTGTGTAGACCAAAATGGAGCGTGCAATCTCGCTCTAGTTTTCAATCTTCTCCAAATTGAAGGGATTTCTTTCCTTATAGATTCCTTGCCGGTCTAGTTTCCCTCCCATTTCGTCTTTAAACATCAAAACCATCCAACAATTTTCGTCACAATCTCACTTCCCACCGCTGATATTATTCACATATCCAACGTCAATTCGACGAGCTTCCTATTCCAGCAGGAGTTTTTTTTATTAAAAATTCGTCAATGTGCCGTTTTAGTGTCATTTATTGCCCATTTGACGTATCTG
This sequence comes from Telfairia occidentalis, assembly GCA_026257165.2. Lineage (NCBI taxonomy): Eukaryota > Viridiplantae > Streptophyta > Magnoliopsida > Cucurbitales > Cucurbitaceae > Telfairia > Telfairia occidentalis. The sequence continues at coordinate 12,681,192 of JAOANK020000022.1, read as the reverse complement.
GGACGGTCAATGTGTTTGATTTATTTTATTTTGGCTTCCATTTCAATAATAATCCTGCGTTTGTCATTTTAGTTAAATTGACTTCCTTGTCTTACGGTCTCGGAAGATGAAAAAAAATATATAAATAACTTTTTGGTTCATAAGTTTTGAATATAGTTTTCATTTGATTCATAAATTTTAAAATATTTACTTTCATCTTCAAAATTTTACAAGTACTTACTTTTGGTCAATTACATAACATAATCGTTAGGGTTACTAACAGAATGTTGACTAGGTACCGACAAATTAATTTGTATTACTTATATGTTTACGTAGTAAAAATATTTATTTTTATCATATTTCAATTAGTGATGCAACATAAATAACTAAAGAATTCCTCTCTGCCCTACCTCATTCTCTCTCTCTTCTCCTTAACCGTCCTCACCCATATTCCAACCCGCCTTCCTCATCTTCTCTCTTCTCTTACCGTCATTATTGATCACCGACTAAATTCGCTTATCATCTATTGAAATATTATAAAAATAATAAAGATTGTTACCACGTAAGCATGCAAAAAATAAAGAAATAAATGGACCAGCCGACATTTTATTAAAATTACTAACGATCTAGAAGTGATCGAATGGAAAATAAACTAATGTTAATGTTCTATTTATGACCAAAAGTAATCATTAGTAAAAATTTGAAAAAATTGAATTAGGTTGAGTTAAGGGTTTCTTTTGGTCCAATTTGAACGTTCATTTATCTGATGGAATCAAATATATTGGACAACCCAATCCAACTCAACCCTAACATCCTTTTAAAACATATAAGAGATAAATGTTAAAACATATGTTGAACCTATAATTTTATTATAAATTTTAGTATCAGTATTCAATGCCCTACCGTACATTCACCCTTAGCACAACCAATAAACCATTGCCAGAAGAGAAGAGGTTAATTAACCTTCCACTCTCTCAATTGCAATAGCTGATTCTACACCACCCTCCCTGTTTTCATATCATCATATTATCATACAATTATTTTTTAAGCGCCATATCACAACTAGCCATTTAAATGCAATTTTATCCAATCATTGCTTTACAATTTAAATTATATATAATTGATAATATTTCTATAGTATTCTACAGAACTCTAATCTCAAATTATTATTAAACGTTAAATGAACCGTAGTATCATAACGTGATTAAAAACATGCTAAATTATAATGGGTCATGTTTCCTTGTGAGAGATTTTATCCTCTTCATTTATTATAACCGAATTTTAAGTGGTCGATATAGCACATTTAATGCAGTAAAGTTTTTTTTTTTTTTTTTTTTATCACACAAATCATTAAATTGTATCTTCTAAAGTTGGTGGCTCCAACAGCTTTGTGAAATGGTAAAAATAATGGGTAGCTGGATGAATAGAAAAATAATAATAATAATAAATAAAATTACAATCTAACCATACTTTTTTTAAATTTGCAAATATAGCAAAAAGTACAAAATCTGATTTCCGTTTTTTATTTTTCCAATTTTATCTCATTAGTTTATCAACATGTATATCTAACATATTTTTAGTATATCAGTCAACCGACATACTATATATTTGGTATATTAGTTAACTGATATACTTTATGTTTGGTATATCAATCAACTGATATATATTTTTTACATTTAGTACATCATTTGACTTGTATATTGAATATAAACTACATCAATTATATGACTATATACCAAATTTTTCAGTAAACAAGTGTTTGAACATTTGTTATTATTTGTAGACTTAATTTGATTTATTTTAGAACATTATTTTTCTAGTACATTATCATTAATTTATAATGGTTCAACTCATTATGTTGATAAACTATTGATACATCAATGTTACACTTAAAATTGAATCTTGAACGAATGTTAAAAATATATTTGGAAAAATGCATTTTTAGAAGTACTAATATACTAATGATACAATAATATTATACTTGAACTCAATTTTTAATTAATGGTTTTTTTAGTACAAAATAGTGAAAAGAAAATCCAACTAACCAGTAACAACGAAATATCATCGCGAATATGTTTCGTGACCCAAGAGGGGAACTCTTCGATCCATATGGTTGAAAAGTTATCTCCGTTTGTGGATTGTCAAAGCATTGACAATCACATTTTGACAAAGTCAGACAATAATAATGGCCTCTACATCCTTGTTTCTACACTTCGTTTTACTATCATTCACAAATATTTGGACCTCATTATAGAAAGTAGTTTCCCAGTGAATGAAAGTCCAAATTACAAGCGAATCAATTTTCGCTCAACAAGGCTGAATATCTGCCTCCTTTGCCAAAGTGATACCCTCATTTAGAGCCATCGCCTTAGCAAGATTTACTGATCCAAAAATATGTTTGGCTTGGTCTGCAGCTAAAAGAACCGTCGCATCATGGATAAAAACAACTCTGAAATCTGCTTGAAGTTTGCTGCATCAGTATTTAATTTGTAATTTAAGAAGTTTGATGGTTTCCATTTTTCAGCATCATGAGTCGAACTCAGGTCATTTGGGATGGTATATTGTGTCTGCTTTGGCCAACTTTCTATTCTTCTGTATATTGTATCGCCATGGAAATAAATAAGATCTAATTCGATTAGATGTTGAAGTTGGTCAATAATCACTCTGTTCTGTCTACTCCAAATAGTCCATAAGGCAACGATAAATACTTCCAGCTCATCTCTCTGCAGTTCCACGATTGCTCTACAAAACAAAAAAGTAAAATTATCAAAAGAGGCTATCAAGAAACATGTTACTGGTCTCCATTGAGCCTAGTATTTTCTATTTTTCTTGCACAACCATGAGGTGTGTAGTTCAGTTTTCACTTCCCTTTTGCAAAGTAGGCAATTGCAACCAGCAACAACTTTCCATTTAAAAATGTTTGCTTTTTTACTCATGCACTAATATTATACTTGAAATTTTATCTATAATGTTATACTTCTGATACAATAACAATATATTTGAAATTTTTTAATGAGTAAATACGCTATTGATTAACTAATATTATACTTAAAATAAATTGCAGTGAGTGTTGGTAAACTACTAATACACTACTAATATACTTTAAATTGCATATTGAATGAATGTTGATATAATACTGATACACTACTGATATACTTGAATTACATTTTGAATGAGTATTGATACATCAATATTATGCTTGAAATGAATTTAGAATGAATGTTGATATACTTTTTATACACTAATGATATATTTGAAATGAATTTTTAATGACAACTAATATATCATAAATACGCCATTATTATATTTAAATGAATTTTGATGAATGTTGATAAACTGTTGATACACACTTGTGTAATACTTGTATTGTATTTTGAACCAATGATGATATATTATTGATGTGCTGATGATGTACTTATAATGCATTTTGAATAAGTACTGATATACAATTGAAATATCAATATTATACTTTAACTATATAATAATATACGTCAAACTACATAATACAACAAAAGCTAAAACCTAAATAAAACCATAGAAATCAAACTAGTTGAATGAAAACAACTTCACATTAAAAGGAAACAAAAAATAAAAATAATATTCACTATAATCGAACAAACAACATTCATCATAATATAATTAAAAACATGATATATTTTATATTTGATATATCAATTGACTTATAGACCAAATATAAAGTATATCAATTGAAATATATCACATATAAAGTATATCAGATATACTTGTTGAGATATAAATAAAGATAAAATTAGAATAATAAAAAAAAAATACAAAAATCAGATTTAAAAATTTTGCTAGACTTACAAATTTGAAAAATCATTACTAGCTTTGAAAATACTCCTATGTTTTTTTCTATCCATTATAATTTTCCTAAAAATAAAATATCAAAACTGAATTTTCAAAGAAATTAGAATGACTGTTCCTATAAGTTTGTCATTGCAACTAAAAAGATTATATTAAAAATAACAAAAGCCGACGAGTCTTTCAAATGAATAAACGTAATTCTTACAGGAGAAGTGAGTTAAAGTCTGAATCTAAAATTCAAATTCCTCGAAGCACAAGCGTCAATCAGCAAGGCAAATGGTTTTCCCTCAAAAAAAGAAAAGAAAAGGTCAAAATCAATTGCAATTAAATGCTATTCATCCAGTTTTGCGACTTGTATAGACTCACCCGCATCTGATCGCTCCCGAATTTCAAAACAAGAACCAAAAGTTTCAAAAACCCGCCGTCCCTTCCCTTACACATTCTCCTATAAAATCCACTATTGCAGCGACTAGCCGGCACGATGCGATCATCCAATCCCAATCGTCTCAATCGTCTATTCATCACGGGTCTGGGCTTCGGGTCTCCGTCTCTCTTCCCTGTTTCTCCCATTTCCACACTACTCTCATGGCGCAGGTTTCTCAGCTGCCTTGCGACGGCGATGGCATTTGCATGCTCTGCAAGGCCAAGCCTTCGGACTTGGAGACAATCACTTGCAAAACTTGTGTCACCCCCTGGCACGTTGGTTGTCTCTCAAATCCCCCTGAAACCCTGGCATCTACCCTTCAATGGGACTGTCCCGACTGTTCCCCCCCTCCCGCAGATGTGTCCATTCCTCCAGCCGGCAACTATCCACTCGCCACTGTGCCGTCTAATGACCTGGTTGCGGCGATTCGAGCCATTGAGGCCGATGCCTCCCTTACTGATCGCGAGAAGGCAAAGAAGCGCCAGGAGCTTCTCAGCGGAAAGTCTCAGTCCGAGAAGGAGGATCATGATGTCAGCAAGGTAAAGCGAAATAGATGGGACGATGTTTTGGATTTGTTCGACGAGAGATTGAACTGCTCCTTCTGCATGCAGTTACCAGAAAGGCCAGTCACTGTAAGTTCATTATCGCATCCTTTTTTTTTAAATCTTCTTTGTCATGCCAGACCACCTGCTCCTTTTTTCGTGTCCTTGCACTGGTTGCAACGATCTTTCACAGTGTCCATGGTTGTCCCTGTTGTCTAACAAATGATGTTTCATCTGCCATCTCATCGAGTTTTATTTTCGATTCACTTGTTATAACGATTGTGACTGCAAATTGTGAAATTCGTTTTTACAGGCTCACTTCAATTTTTCTTCGGTTCTATAGCTCAGACTAAATGAAACACAATACGGCTGTTTATTGCCGATTGGTATTCATTTATTTCTGCTGACTTGAGGATTTCACAGTTTATTTAATGCGGTTTCACTTTCATTTGTATTAATCGAAGCAAATTCCTGGTTTCAAATGCCAAATATTGTCTCTTATCTGTGTAATTTAACGGATTAAGTCTCATAATTAGAGTCTTCTCACCATCAATTGTAATTTATGGTTTTTGCCTTGGTCTCGGATAGCGGATAATTTTCTCAATTAATGTCCAGAGGCGTTTTAGGTTGTTATAAGAATTTACATTAATGCCAAAAGCTTAATACGAGGTATTAATTTATATTATTGTTATATCACGCACTCAAATCCTCATCAATAAGTTTGGCCCATTAGATGCAAATGCGGTGCCGATGGATATTGATGATCATATATAACAATTGTAAGTTAGATATAAGAATATTAATTTATATTATTGTTATATCAGGCACTCAAACCTTCATCATTAAGCTTGGCCCATTAGATGGAAATACGATGCTGATGGATATTGATGAAGGTTTGAGTGTGTGATATAATAATAGTAAGTTAGTTGTAAGTTATGAGAAGAAGCGAGATAGTGACACAGATTTCCTCTTCTAATCTTTTTGTTAGTCACAGAAGCATTACCGAAGGCCAAGAGTATTCTTGTAGTAAGAAGAAACAATGTAGTCAACTAATTTGTGTGATATAAAAGGCCCAAAATCATTTGATCTTCCTGAAAAGATGAAGTTTGCAAAGCCTTTGTTTTGGATTCAACTTCATAATGTGCCTGTTGGAATGAAAGGGCGGCCAAGGTGAGAGGAAGTAGAATAAGTGAAGTCTTGAGTGTGGGAAAAAACGAAGAATCAAGATAGAAATACGACTGTATCACACAGATTAAATGTGACTGTCTTGTTTTATCACACAGCTTGGCCCTTAGATAGAAATACGGTGCTGATGGATATTGATGTAGGCTTGAGTGTGTGATACAACAATAGTTTAGTTAGTGGACCAACCCTGGACACTCTAAGATCATTTTTCAAACTTGGTCCCATTTCGAGTCAAGAGATACATAAATAGACACATCCCACCTGGTTCACTGGGCTGTTGGCCTACCAAGCACTTGCCTGCAGCTCCTGCTGCCCACTTGGCGGGCTCTGCGCTCGGGAAGTTATGAAAAGAAACAAGATAATCACACAGATTTATTTTTGTAATCTTTTTGTTAGTCACAGTAGTGAGTTAGCAGTTCATGGGGATCAAGTTTTTGGTGCTAATTCAAGATAGCTTTCCTAGGAAACACATATGTTCACTCATTTTCTTTTGTTTTTACCATTGAAGTTCCGATGTTTCTGTGAATCTGTGCTAATTTTGTAAAAATCGACCTTTTCAGTTTGTATAGCTTAGTTTTAGAATGTAAATGAAGCAATATTCATTTGATTTCTTAGTCACAATTTTTTACTCAATTTTATGAGGCGTGGTGTTTTCGTTCTGCCTAAGTTATTTTGGTGTATATATTTGTTTATTTCTCCTGTAATCTTGTTTAATTCATCATTGAAGAACTTGAAGATTTGTAATATTTGTTAATAATATTTCCTCAGATTAATTCGATGTTTTGATGATCAGTTAAATGCCAAGGGTTTGTTGATGCCTACTGGCGTACACCTTTGAAATTTTAGTGTTATTGCTGATTTCTTTGGCCATCTCGTTAATTTGAAAGAAAACTATCAGGGGATTACCCTTGTCTATCAATTTGATATATCCAGTTAATACTAATAAGAATATGGTTGTGTAATTATCCAGACCCCATGTGGCCACAATTTCTGCTTAAAATGTTTCCAGAAGTGGATTGGACAAGGAAAAAACACTTGTGCGAAGTGCCGCTGTGTGATTCCTTCCAAAATGGCTAGCCAGCCCCGTATTAATTCCACCCTTGTAGTGGCTATTCGTATGGCTAAAATGTCGAAATCAAATGTTTCTGGAGGACCTCAGAAGGTTTATCATTTTGTCCACAATCAAAATAGACCAGATAAAGCCTATACCACTGACCGGGCACAAAAGAAGGGAAAGGCTAATGCTGCAAGTGGAAAGATATTTGTTACAATTCCATCTGATCATTTTGGTCCTATTCCTGCTGAAAATGATCCTGAGAGGAACCAAGGTGTTCTGGTTGGTGAATGCTGGGAAGATAGGCTGGAATGTCGTCAATGGGGTGCTCACTTTCCACATGTTGCAGGTATAGCGGGGCAGTCAAATAATGGTGCACAATCGGTGGTTCTTTCTGGTGGCTACCAGGATGATGAAGATCATGGGGAGTGGTTTCTTTACACTGGAAGGTTTTTGTCTCTGTACTTTTTGCAATCTGTCCATTCACTGTCCTTGATTTTTACCTGTTTTGCAAACTTTTGACCAGCCAGGTATTTGGATGGCCTGCTCTTGCACTAAATAATCTGATGATAAAATATTTTGGTTCATTTTCATTGTTTTGTACCATGCCCCATCTTGTTGGCTTGTTTTTGCATTATATATTCCTTTCTATTTTCCTCTTTGGTTTTAGCTTCTGAAGATTTTGATGGTACAGGGTAGATTTAGTGTAGATTTATTAACTTTCCTTAATAATTTTTTTTCTTCTTTACATTATTTGGTCACTATGCATAATAAACCATTGTGCTTTATTTTTTGAATGGAATTAAATTGCAGTGGGGGTCGGGACCTTAGTGGGAACAAGCGTACAAGCAAGGATCAGTCCTTTGACCAGAAATTTGAAAAATCAAACAAAGCGCTACAAGTTAGTTGCCTGAAAGGTTATCCTGTCAGGGTTGTAAGGTAGGTAGCTGCAAATTGATACTTGAGATTCTTTGATTTTTGAGTTTCTATTTCATTAGATGTAATTTGTTGTTGTGGGCCCATTTATTTGTTTTCAACCTTTAGTTACACACAATATCTTTTTGAAGACAGTATCAGAACCTGGTTTACATTGCCTTGGGTATCTTGATTATTCATTTTCTACATAAAATTTATGCTGTCACTCGGTTCACCATTCGAGCTTGGAGTACAGTTTATGACTCAGAGTTTAAGAACGGGGGGAGAATTATTTGATTTTCTACTAATATGGAACTGGAAAAGTTCATGGTTTAAATTAGTCTCATTGATTTTATGTTCTGTGTGTAACTTAGCTTAATTTTTTATTTTGAAACTGGAGAAATGCAGTAAAACTACTACTGTTTTGGTGCAGCATGTTCAAAGTGTTTTTCCATGTTTCTTGTACCTTTTGAGCTGTGATTGCATAACAATTGGAAAAACCTTGGGAAAACTAGCGTTACTCTTGGCTTCTTGATGCTGTATGTTTGAATAGATTTTTATTCCAAGTGGATCTGAAGTTTGTTAACGGATATGTTAACCTTCTTGATAACAGATCTCACAAAGAAAAGCGTTCCTCATATGCTCCGGAGAAGGGGTTGCGGTATGATGGAATTTATAGGATTGAGAAGTGTTGGCGTAAAGTGGGAATTCAGGTATTGAAGCTATTCCTTCTTTCCTACGCTGCCACATGCTGAACAGATTATTGATTAAATTAATGTGTATCCTGAAATTAGGGCTTTAAAGTGTGTCGGTATTTATTTGTTAGATGCGACAATGATCCTGCTCCATGGACAAGGTTTGTGTTTTCTCATCATCTAATCGTCTACTGCTAGTTGCAGTCTCTGGCAATGTTCCGAGGCTTTTTTCATTCATTAAACAAGCACTCACAATTAGTTTATAACTGCAGCGATGAACATGGAGATCAACCTAGACCCTTACCTGCAATTCCAGAGTTGAAAAAAGCGACAGATATTACGGAGAGGAAGGAAGGTCCTTCATGGGACTTTGATGTGAGTATTCTCTAGTTATATTTCACTTGCGAGCCACATCTCCTTTTTATTTTTATTCTTTTGGGTTTAACGAGGCCAATCTCCTTTTCCTTCTGGAACCAACATATTTTTCTCGCAATATTTTACTTTTATTGAATTGTAATTAAAACGAATCTGTTCCTTTGTCTAAATATTAGTTTTTCTAATGATACAATTTTTTTTAAAAACCGAGGAGCTTTTTTTTAAAATTATTTTTTTAATGAATTTTCTTCTCAATTTTTTGCTTTTATGAAATTTTTGTTATGTAATCTATTTTTTAGGAGGGTCCATGTTTGAATTAAAAAGGGAAAATTTTTGAATTGGTCAGAAGTGTTTTTAACTAATTTAAAGTAATCGTCAAGATTTTCGTAATATTTGGTTATATAATCAAAAGAAATTTTGATAATTTTGATAATATTTTAAAACAGTTTTATCACAATGGCATCTCAAACTCACGGTTAATAAATTAGCTGTTACAATTTTGTACAAATATCCTCTAGATGATTTCATATATTTCATGTCTTTCGTGTTCCGTTTAATAATTTCTTTCTCTGTTTTTGAAAAAGAAATTTTGAAACCGTGGTCAAATAAGCCAAGAATTAAGTTTAGAATTTAGCTAAGATTCTGATTGTATTTTTTAAAACTAAAGCAAATACAAAACATTGTTACTAAAGTAACTTACCTTTATAAAAACAAAGGAAAAAAAAAATAGTTATAAGAAATTAATAAAACAGGTCACATGTTTTTACCTTTATAAAAACAAAGGAAAAAAAAAAAAATAGTTATAAGAAATAAATAAAACACGTCACATGTTTTTATATAGTTTATTAGAACTTATGAAATCTTCGTTATGTAATCTATTTTTAAGTTTTTTTTTTTATTATTATTTTTTTGGTGCCTTAAGATTTCTATAATGTCATGTTCTAGAAAATGAAGTTGCTCTTTTCTACACAAGTTCTAATTTTTGTCATGTCCAAGTCTATAAAATTGTGTGAATGTTTTGCTCTCTACAAACTCGAGTTTTAGAGTATAAAAGGAAGTTGTTTATCCTAGCATTTATTTTATTTCAACTCGATAAAAATTTTCCAAAAAAAAAAATTGCCAGAAAGGGGTTGTTTGGGTGCATTTTTTAAGGAAATTGTTTTAATTTTTAAGATTAATGTTTTAAATTGTTTTTAATTTTAAAAACCATGTGATAATACATCTTTGATTTTTATGTTTTTATTTATTTCTTCTAATTTAATAATATAATATTTTAACTTTAAATTATAATTGATGATTATTATAGAAATAGTAGGTTATAATTTTAAATTATTATTATTTTTTTAATGAAACTTGTGTTTGATAATTAATCTTGCCAAAACACGTTTATTTCTTGAGAACTCAAAAGACACGTTCATTTTTTAGAAATAAAAATAAAACTGATAAACGTAGCATCATAATAGGCCTTTAATTTATCTGACACTTCAAATTTAGGAAATAATGCTACTCGTACATTTTTTACTTGACTTAATTTCAAAACGTGAACCGTGAAAGATATTGTGTTTAAGTGATATATAATTTAAATTTGATGCATTTAATTATATAATTAACTTGGATTATTCATGTTTATAGTTAAAGCTTAGGAATCTTATTGTTTTCAAAACGGAAATTTTTTTGCTCATGGATACTTATATATCTGGAATAGGATGATGATTGTTGATTTGATTTCAAAGCTTGTGAAATTGAAGAAGACAATTATTTATCATTTGCCCGACTTAGGTTTTGGTTGTAGCGTGGTTTTAACTTTTTACGGAATGAAATTAAAATTTTTAACCACTATTGGTTTTGGTTTACCGACTATTTTACTCATTGTATCTAAGTTAGTTAATGAATTGTCGTTTAGTAAAGTATGAATCGTCTGCAAGTCTTTTATAGGAGAAGGATAGTCGGTGGAAATGGAGCAAAGCTCCACCAACGAGCAAAAAACCAGTTGAAACCAAAGATTCCGCTTCTGGGATGAAATCAAGGAGAAAAATTAGGCAATCGCAGAATATGAGTGTCCGAGAAAGGTTACTGAAAGGTTGTGTATTTATATTGAGTCAAGTTGTTAAAGAATGAAGGCGGTTTGGACTCGAACACGAGTAGGCATTGATTTTTCCAGTTGGTGCATGTTACTTTGTATGCAGAGTTTAGCTGCCTTATTTGCCGGGAGGTGATGAGTCTGCCAATTACTACGCCTTGTGCCCATAACTTTTGCAAGTCATGCTTGGAAGGTGCTTTTGTGGGCAAGACTTTCTTAAGGGAGAGAAGCAGTGGTGGACGGGCTCTTAGATCCCAAAAGAATGTCATGACTTGTCCTTGTTGCCCGACGGATATATCTGATTTTCTACAGAATCTTCAGGTAATAAATTTGTGTGTCGCAAAAACCAAAACAAAGATTATTTTTGTGTGTTCCCTTACCTCACTTGGCTAAGTGCTGACAATAGGTAAATAGAGAGTTGTTGGATGTGATCGAGTCGTTGAAAAGTAAGATTGAAGAAGAAGGGGATGCATCTGAGAAGCTCTGTGAAGAAGAAGAGGAGGATGAGGAGGGAAAAGATGGAAGCAACGGAAATGAATGCAGCAGTCCTGTGGAAGCAAGAAAGCGCGTTAAGGTAGTGGTTAATGGTGGGGAGGAAAATGCTGTGGACGGTGATGGAGACGATTCGCCCACAAGCTCCCTCCACGTGGATGACTTGGAATGAGTACAGGGGGTGTTGATTGATTGGGATTTGTTATTTGATGGGCTTGGATAGAAGTATAATTTTGGGCTGATATGCGTCTCCTGTCATTTGATTTGAAGACGGTATCAAGTGGCATATGTTGTTTGCTTGGACGACACAGTATTATTGTATTTTCTTTTAGAGAACTTGTATAAATGGGTCAGTTGTAATACACTGCGATCGCACTCGCATGATGGGTCGGTTGGAATGTAAGTTCCATTTCCATTCCAACTGATTGATTTCTTCTATAAATTCTCTTGGTTTTGGTATGAACATGCTGAAAAAGATGCGGAAAGTCATGGTCTATGAGCCGTAAACGTTGACATTTTAGTACAGGAGCCGTAAGACCCAAGTCCTGAAAACATCACTTGTCGGCCCATCTCTTATTTTATTTTTGAAACTACAATTTGCCTCGGAATCATTTACCGTGGATTTGGTTAGTAATTTAAAACTAAAAGTTGTTGAAAAAGCAAAGGTGTATTATGTGTGTTTGGTTGCAAATTTGAAAATTGAATCCCAATTTAATAATTTGTGTACAGTAATATATTCTTATTCATAGATAATAAAATATTATTAATTAGTTTATAATATTTAAAAACAAGTGTTTATCTTTATAATTAATGTTTTATAAATATAATTTTTTGTGTAGTTCTACAAAAGAAAAAAGAGAATCCAGGTAACTTCCTCGAGTTTTCATTCATTTGTATTTGGTCAGTAGCATTAGGGTCAAGCAATGGGTTGGTAAAGCAAGTTATGTGCAGAATTTGGTTGATTCTTCCAACATGTTGTTGAACTAAAAAAAAAAAAAAAAAAAAAAAAAAAAAAAAAAAAACAAACAAACAAACAGTGCATGCCAACTCTGTTCCGTATGAAAGCGGCGGTTGTAGGAAGAAATATGAAAGGTTTTAAGATAAAAGTAAACCGTGTGGCCGTCATGATTCAGCCGAATTCGATTATCTTCTAAAGTACTTGTTTTCAGCTTACACTCTGCACATAATTACAATTATGTTATCCACTCTTCCATGACTAATGCATTAATTGTCGCACCCATGCCATGGATTCCAAATTCGGATCTTAGGATTGAAGTCATATAATTTCATGTGTCTGATCAAAATTTACTTTGGGAGTGAAAAGAAATATGTGTGTAACTTCAAGGTAATTTATATTTGTACTAATAATGTACTAAACATGGAGATAAAATGAGGTTAGAAAAAATATGTATCATGGATTTGCTTAAGACCATTATTTGATATAGAAAAGCGTGTTTAAACTTAGAATTTGCCGCAGCGATAATAAAATACTTAGATAGGTTCCACACATGTTGTTGAAATTAAATAAATAAAAAAAATAAAATACTTAGATAGGATAGGGAGGTGTGAAGTTAAGTTGTTAAGTTACAAAAGTATATGGCTTCTCTTCCAAAGACGTATAGCTATAGATAGGCATTTGACATTGCCAACTTTGATTTTGTAATACTAATGGTGTTTTCTGAAAACGATCAGAATGATTGTAATAGTAAGCAGGGTGTGGGTAGTTGCTGTCCAGCAGAGGGATGTAGTGTGTGATTTGGAGATGGAGCGCCTACGTTAAGTAGTAATTTGTTGCAGCAAGGTATATTAGTAGAGGCCGGAGAAAAGAAAAGATACATGTTTAATAATAGATTGAAAAGCTGAGCATAACAGAAATGAACCTTTGTTACTAAAAATGACTGATGATAGCACATAATATAGAATAATAATGGAAGAAAAAGAAAAAAAATGAGGGGAGGGGGAGCGGGGGTTGTAGTGAGGATAATAGTAGGTGGGTAAGTGAAAAGAAGTGGAGTTGGGTTATATGGATGTGGCGTCTATGTGTGGTGGTGATCGTCGTCATTATAAGAATGAGAAGGAGGATTTGGATGGGGAGCGGGAGCGGGAGCGGGGAGGAGTGGGAGGAAGTTATTATAAATGATATTATTAGGAGTGTGAGTGTGAGTGTGGGTGTTGGAATTTGTAAATGGGTGGTCATAGGCATAGGGGTGATCAGGTAGTGCAGTAGGATGAGGATTTTGGGATATTATTGGTTGTTGAAGTTGAAGTTCAAGCCTCTCAGGGAAGTTGAGCTTGGCTTTGGTTCCTTTGAATCTGAGAGCAGCTTCATCGTAAGCAAGTGCAGCAGCCTCAGCAGTGTCGAAAGTGCCGACCCACACTCTCGCTGCCTTTTTCGGATCACGAATCTCAGCTGCCCATTTTCCCCACGGTCTCTGCCTTACTCCTCGATACTGCACTCTTCCTGATGATCTCCTCATCCTCCTGCTTCCTTCACCACCTACACACGCGCGCACACACAATATAATAATATTCCTTCAATTTCAGCACCATTATTATGCTTACCGGCTTGTTCTTCTTCATCTCCTGCTCGTTGCGGTTCCGATTGCGACTCCGCCACCTCAACCACCGTGTTCCTAGTACTGCTACTTGTGATCACTTGAGCTAGGGCCGAAACCATGGCCGACATGTCATGTTGAGATCTAGCTGAGTAGATCGGGAATGGATTAGGATTATCCTCCTCCGATTCATCGTCCCAACAAACCCCTCTCTTCCCATGCTTCATTCCCATCGATAACCCTTGCTTCTCCTTTCAAATCCAATCACCGCCCACCATCATACCCTTTCTCTTTTTACATTTATATGTAAAGTCCACCACCAGCCACATCCCAAACCATATACGTAGGAATTAACTTTTGAAACTTTTTCTTTCCACTAACTTTTCTTTTTCTCTCTCCCCGCGGCAGGGAAGGGCGGTTGGGATGTGCATGCTAACTGTCATGGTCACAACTTTTCTAACTGTGCGACTCCTCAATCTTACTTCGATTATGGTCAGCCTAAAGGTATGCTAACTCTAGCCCCAACATTTTTTTTCTTGAGTCATTAGAGTCACAGGCGAGATTCTTTCTTTCCCGACAGAACATTTTTTATCTTGCATCACGATGTCATCTCGCACGTTCACTCGACTACCCACACGCAAGAACTCCTTTCGCTCATCGTTGGCATAGACACACAAATGAAGGTTCGCAACTACGCATGTAACTTAGCTTAATTACTCTCAGCAATGCACGTCGCCCCTTCGTGCATTTCTTCTCTAACCGCAACTTTAGTCAACTCGCCTCTACTCTAGGCCGAGTTCTCCTGGCTTAACCTTGCCTCAACTCTATACCAAGGTCTTTTAAACACTTCATCATATAATTTCTCATCATCTTAGTTTCAATCGTTCTGCTTCACCACCAAACAAGGACCTTAATGAGTCACGACCTTCTAACGGGGTCGAGACAAGCTTACAAATCTTATCGAATGCCCCACGGTACTTTAGGATGCCATCCCGAACCAAAGGAGGTCATCCAACTTCTTTGCTAATTTGGGCACACTTTTCGAGAACCGACCCATGAGTTTCTCTTTCAGATCGAACCTTCCAAACATCCATCCATTCAGACATCAAACGAGGCACGTCGACACTTGCGACCATGCCATATCGTTTGCACATACCGTGCCAGAGCCCGATCATATAACTACACCCGTGCCACTCGACACTGTTCTCGAGATTCTCATCCTTGAAGGAAATGCCCAAGACACTTATCTTACGACATTCGCCCATGCCATGACACACGCATGTTTCACGGGTGTAGCTCGCTTAGGCCTCGTCCGGCCGGTGGTGGAGAGCTGACACCATGCCTCCCCCTATAGTACATTTTCAGGCATTTCCAAACCGACACCTCATTTTGACAAGGGATCAACGCTGGCCTAGAGCGCACGTTTGATTTTCGTTTCACGCAAGCTTACATATCTCACTGATATGCATCTAACTCTAAAGCTGCTCGTCGAAACTTCCAACGTAATCCCGATTTTTGGGGCCGTGACCTGGGGCTCACTAGCCGCTCAAGCCACCTTAGACATTTCCGTTGACTCTCTTTCTACTTCAGCCTTAACTTATCTTTCTTGCACACTTTATCTTTGGTGTGTTGGGTGATGCACCATCTTCCTTGGTTGCATCATGACACTTTCTTCTGGCCCCTTCTTGGCCCAACTAACGACACATGTCGAGGTGCTTACTTGACCACGTCACTTCAAGAAATATGACTTTTCCGGACGTTTTTTAGGTCGACGTAAACTCAAAACGTCAGAATATATATAAACTACCGACATTTTAAAACAACGTCGGTATACATATACATCATCTCGATGTTTTTTTTAAACGTTGGGCAACATATACTTTATACCGACGTTTTACTGAAACGTCGGTATAGAGATGCTATTTTGCGACGTTTAGATATAACGACGGGATTATTACCGACGTTTTGAAATAAACATCGGTATACTTGTTACATATACCGACGTTTATAAAAAACGTCGAGAAAAGTCTTAAATATATAGATGTTTTTCATAAACATCGGGAGAAATAATTAATGAAACGCGCGTTTTACAGTTCACGACGTTTTTTATTTTAGCCGACGTTTTTATTACATCGGCAGATATCACCCTTAAAAAATGCATCGTCTTTTTCCTTTTCATTTCATTTTCTGTGCGCAACGAAATCCTCCCCTGTTCTCTCCGAAAACCCTTGCGCGCCTCGCCTCTCACCGTAAAAAATCCCCCTCACCGTCGTTGTCCAGCGCCGTCGTCTCTCGGCACCAGTCCGCTGTGGTTGTGGCCACAAATATTTAAGGCCGAAGTTCGCTCCTCCTTCGCCTTCACCGTCGCATAGCCAAGGTAAGTTTTAGGATTTTTTTTTTTTTTTAAATCAGAAGCAAAATGCCATGTTAGATGTAAATAGACTGATGATTCTGTTGTGGATGAGAAGTTTGATATAATTTG
>JAOANK020000022.1:12648722-12664489 GCA_026257165.2 Telfairia occidentalis | reverse complement strand
CTAAGTATTCATGTTATAGTCATGGGTTCTTAGTTTATTGGATTTATAGAGTTATAAATGATTCAATAACAACTTTATTGAAAATAGAACATGTTTACAAGCCATTTGAGTTTTAGAACATACACACCCAACAGCTTCTTGATCGACAAGCATATTTTATAAGTCAATAAGAGAAGGTTGGACTGGCCAGCCTTAAATAGTAATTGTAAAACTTCTATACTCAGGTTAAAGGCCATGAATAATAATTCTCCTCGTTCTTGACTCTGAAATAGTAGCAGTAGGATCTAACTCAGAGATTTCACAGCAAAGAGTTTTTACCTTGCTGAAGTATGGATTGATTGTCATCTCCTTTTGAGCAACTGAAAGAAGCTTGTTCTCCAAAAGCTGCAACCTCGCATCATTTTTCTTCGAAAAGAGTGAGGCAAACGTGTCCCATGCCACTTTAGGTGTCTCTGCGTTTCTAATGTCCTCCAACATTTCTTCATCAACAATAATTTTGATAGCAAACATGGACTTACCTGCCTTGATCTTTCATTTCTTCAAGGTGAAGCATCTTTAGGTGGCGTGACTTCACTGCCTCCTACGACTTCCCATAAATCTTGACATTGGAGATATGACTTCATGCATGTGGACCATGTTTTGTAATTTTGAGTGTTGAGCTTCTTGATTCCTCCAACAACTTGAAGATCTCCCCTCATCATTTTGTAATGATGAAAGTACTCCACGAGCAAGTTGTGTCCCAGACAACAAGCTTCACAGTCCTAGACTGTACACGATTTTCAGAAGCTCCAGCAGAGCAAGCTATGATATCTTGGCTCTGATATCACTTGTAGGAAAAATTTAGCTCTGATACCACTTGTAGAAACGATTTAGCTCTTATACTACGTGTAGAAGAAATTAGCACAAAAGGAAATAGACAATCTCTTGAAGAAAGAAAATTTTATTAAGAGATTACAAGGATGGACACTCTGGAGAGAAAATTCTCTCACACTCACTTCTCTTCATCACTTTTCTTACTTTCCTAGCTTTTCTTTCTTACTTTTTTCTTTTCTTTCTTGGCTCACTTATGGAAACACCATTCAATATTTCTAGGCAAGCTATATTTGGAGCCCAAGCCAAATGATCTTTCTAGCCTCTCTTGAGTATAGTATCCTGGAATCTTAGATAATTCTAGACTCTTTTATTTACAATTTTTGAGAAAAATCTAGAAGAACTAACATTTAAGAAAGATAGATAGAAGCTCCAAGAAACTTCTACATAGTTAGTGTTATATTTTAACAGTGTCTTTGTAGTTTTTCGCCCCCAACTCAAAAGAACCCGCAATTGAAGTTTCTTTCAATATTCCCTCGCTTGAATTTAACAACCGCGACAGAGGCAGCTGCGCTACTCATGTAATTGCAAGGAAATGACCAGCAGACACGCCAAACTAAAGCGAACCCTCAATTTTCTGCCTAACGAGACTTAGTTTGCGACTTTAGTCAGCCTTCCAGAAAGGGAAATGCACCATTACTTGACCCATTTTTTATTTACCCATGACCCATGCAAGCATTCCACTTTCCATATTACCCTTTTCAAGTCTAAATTTTTCCACCTAAATAAATAGTCACAACTATTTTATGGAAAACTAGACCGACTCTTCAAAAAAGCATAAGTTGGTGCCAACAACAAGTCTCAAAAGGTGGTAATGATGCTAGTACCACTACCACGCAGTATAGCCGATCTAGCCTCGTCCCTTGCCCTTGTAGTGGAATCAACTTACTGGACTGCACAATGGCCGGGAGGTCAACCACAAGAGTACAAGGGCGTAGTTTGTTGGAGATTTCAAATTGAAAATTTCTTCCATATCAGATGGTGAAGGAACGTGTATGAACTTAAGTTGGAGATTTTCTCCATCAATAGCAACTCTCAAGTTAAATCGTACAATATAAGTTCAAGTTGCAGGAAGGCACGTGCCCTATAACAGAATGAAACATCTGTATCTATGTGCAGTTCTTAGCAAATACATGCAGGGCAAACAAATTTACATATAACCCCAAAAACGCCACCAGGTCACAAGCCGCAATTTCGTCAGGTCTTCTTGATTTGCATCAGATTTTAATGTCCTCACAACCAGATTTCTATCCACTGCACTCTTGCAGCCAACTAACTCAGGCACATGTTCTTGCTTCTATCCTTACCTGTACTGTATCCAAACTACCTTTAGATAAGTTGCTCTGAGAACGTGCAAAAGATGTCCAACAACGCAAGATGACCTCTGATCGCAGTTAGGAAGTAGCATTAATAACTTTTAACATCAAACATCTAGACCATTTTGTGCAGTCCAATGTTCAGGTCAGACGAAATGGAAATAAGAAGTGGACGACAATGGAGCCAAACAGCTTTGAAGACACGTTTCTGATGAGCTTTAATTGATTGAGATGGCATGTGAGAATTATATCGGATATCAAAAACATGGATTACAGGATCTGCTGAACCAGATGTTAGGTGTAAACCATCAGGAGACCAGGCCTGATTTATCAGAGCTGATTGAGATTCACTGCTTTCTTGCTTCCACCCAAAACCGTGGACTTCTTTATGTTTCAATCTAATGTCAAACAACCGAAGTTGCTTTTCTGGACTCCTGCATGTAAGACAGTAAAAGCACCATTGAATGTTTTACAAACCGAACAATGGGAAGCAGTCAATCCAGGAGTCAATATCCATTAATTTAAAACAAGTTCCATTCAGGGGAAGTACTTTAGTACGGCGGTCTAATATATTCAGTTCTTATTAGTTGACTATCAACGTTGTACTTGTTTCTCATTTAGAAATCAAGTTTCAACAATGAAAACGTACTTATATTTTAATAAGCAAGAAAAAACCATTCAGAAAAAAGCTTGATCGTCTCTAAATATATGACACTGGCGGATAGCAATATCTAAGAATATTATAAATAAAATGCTTCTCACCCTGTTTGGATCATGAACAGGTTAAAGTCACACGGATTTGGCAAGATCTTCATACATTTACTCTCTAGTTGATGCTTGAAGAGAAGACTTCCTACTTGAGCATCAAAACCAAGGATTCTCTTGTCTGCACCAGCAGAAAGCACGATCTGCTTCAGCTGCATCCCAGAGACGCCCATGACAGCTGATGAATGCAGGTTTCTGTGCAGCAGCTCTGGTTTCCACGTGTTGTCTTTAGCATTCATATTCCACAGAATGACAGCATGGTCACTGCCACCAGTAATGAAAGGGACAGATTCCCAAGGCAAGAAACTAATGCTGTTGATAATGCCTTTAACATGAGGCTTATCGTCTAAGAAAGTCACACAGGCCCTCTGTCAATAGATATAAATATAGAAGAACTGCTTCAAACTTGGAAGTTAGACAATAATATTCTTTTTGAGGATACATCATATTTTTTTAGCACCAATAATTCATTTGACATATGACCAAGCATGCTTGAAATCAGATTATAAGTTCACTACTTACCTCTTTAGTCTTATTGAAGTTCAAGATCGATATTTGAGAGTCTCCGCCATCAGCACTGTACACAGAAAATACGCTGTTTCCCTCAGGGTGCCAAGCTATATCTTCAGGCCATCTCCTCTGCTTTTGAGACAAACAGTCAATAGTACAAAGTAGAGACGCAAATGACCTGAAAAAATAAAAAGAGTGAAGCAGGAAGCAATGAGAGATTTTTTTTTTTCTTTATATCCATAAGTGTCCAGGCTCGCTTATGCGCATCTCGACTGTTCTCCTGGGAAAATTGCCTACCCCTACTATATTTAGTTTTCAAAGTAACTCGTAGGATATTAAATCCTAAGTAAGTAGTCACCATGGCTTGAACCCATTTCTTTGAAGTCTTTTACTATTGACATTTGACCCTGATTGACTATTAAGACAGTCTATGTTGGTTGGGAGAAATAAGAGAAAATTAAACTCCAATGTGGGGCCTCATATCTAATCTAAGATAACTAAAAGGAGCATCATCACGCTAGTAATATGGTTAGGTAATCAAAATAATATTTTCATTGGTGTCTAAAAGAATTTGCCAGCTATAGGGCCTTCTTCTAGCCCTTCTTAATAAACCAAGTAAAAGGTTTCACAATAACCAAAGTAAATTAAATAACAATGAGATTAAAACCCATCATTTGTATTTATTGACAATATTATTCTAAAAAAGGATTGACATTAAGCATTTCGGGATAGGTAAGAAAGACTGGATTATAGCATATTTCAATTAGCCTTGTTCTTTTAACTACCAATATCACTAATGAAAATTAGTCATAGGTTCAGTACAGGAGTACCAAATGTGTACGTTTCATTAATATAATATATAATAGTTTCTGTGTGTAACCTATTCAAGGATTAAGATTTACCATTCCTTTCTGTTCAAACTTAAAATTTAAATGATGATAATTAATTAATAAATGTAGTTAAACATTTATGAAACTTAACAAAGGTTTTTATAGTCCAATTATTTAATTTGGATATATTTAAACACAAGTAGGGAAAAAAAACGAGCAAGACACGACATGAGAGAATATGCAATAGCTAAAAATTGGAACTGTAATTGGAAATGTAGCAATAGTAAATTACACAATAGTTGAAATTGTAGCAATAGGTAAACATTGAAACAAAACATGACACGAACAGGAGACACAAACAAAACAATAAAGACATGGATATGGCAAGAGCACATTTATTAGAAATTTAGAATATATATTCTCAGTTACATATTTGTACCAAGAAACGTATATAAAAATCCTTCCTATTCGAAACTCCAAATTGTTTGATTAAATCAAACTAACAAATTGAATTTAGAGAAATCATTATCTTATTATTCTGGGCCTGAAACAGAACAATTTGTTTTAGTTTATGATATTTTCATATGAGAGATAATGTAAGAGACATATTGAAATATGCAAAAACTAGTTACCTCGACTAATAACCTACTTTTGGATCGTATCAAAATATTTGATAAACATCCAAACTAACTCATTTTTTAAAATGACTTAACTTATTCTTTAAAAGAATAAGTTATGAGTATTTAAATTCAATTTATTATTTTTATCTTTTATTTCTTTTTATGTCCATAGTTTTCTAAAAGAAAATAAATAAATAAATGCTTCCGTTTGTGTCTAACAATTCTTTTTTTATGAGAAACCAAGCTTTCATACTCAATTTTTTCTTTTGTGTCTAACAATTCTGACTTAAGTTCATGGGTGTCTCACAACAAGTATGCAACACATGTCCAACAAGCGTCAAATTCATACTCCATTTGTTTAATAAGTGTTTGACACATTCTATCGTACTTAACAAGTGTCTAAATGATGTTCAATGAGCATTTGAGTCTTTGAGTTTTTTATACAGATACGTTAACCAAACTGAAATGTATGTGCTTCACAGGTTAGTGGATAATGCAAACAAGTCAAGGAGGTTATAAAAAAAATGGACCGAGGACCATAGCATACATCTAAAACCAAAGGCACAACGTCAATTATCTTCTACTCAAGCTCTCTTGAATCTAGCATAATATAATGATCTATTTGCAGTGATGCTAATAGTCACACCAAATCAAATGAATGACCCCATTAAAATGACTAATCAACATCCAATTTTGCATCATTTCTCTTCATTTGGCATTGGCAAGCTGTTTATGTTCCAATAAAAAGTATTTACTACTTAATACTATTGCAAATTTCATGTAAACTAATGATAAATAGAAGAACCAATTTAAGACTTACCCCTGGGACTGAACTTGCCACAGGTTGATCACTCCATCCAAAGCACTACATACGACCAACAAGGACATGTTAGATTCTTTGGTAACCCAATGCTTACCATCTGTGCATTATACATATGAAAATTTAAGCAGGGGCTTCATAACAAGCAAAAAATTCAATTAATATGCATGTGTGTCTGTGCACTCTTTCAGATAAATCTACATTTATATGCATTCTAATATAACAGTCAATAGTCATTTACCTGGTAAGAAAAAGCTGTTCATTAACTGGACTTTGAGCAAGGCTTCTCAGTTTTCTCTTGTGCTGACTTGAGAAATAATAACTAGTATCGCATTGGGCATTCAGGGGGGAAGAACTACTACGTATTAATGGAATCAATTCTTTGTGATCTTTTTGCTCTGACATACAAAGCAAACATCGTGAGTCCAAAAAAAGGGTTGGGGCTGAGGTATTGTAGAGTACATCATCTGAAACTAACGAAGTTGCATGTAAAAAGATAGCACTTAAACAGAGGGTTGAAGTATTACCAAACTTTCTTTTTTTTCTATCACTTAGATCTTCAACAACTCTCCCGGTGGAAGAGACCACGCAAGGTTTGTCTTGTTCAGCTGACATGGCAAGATTAGAGTGAGTGGGAATTGAAGGGCTGTGACTGGAATCAATAATTTTTTTTGCTTTGGAACCTGACAGTGTTCTAATTAGGACTTCGGAGATAGTTGGAATTGTAGCAATAGCTAAATGCAGTGTAAATTAACTAGGCAGATTATATAACAACCTCCATTGGCATGAATAGGACTGGCTGAACTAGGCTCAGCCTTCACACATTTGAATCCACAATCCTGAGAACTTCTTGATGAAAAAGAAGAACGCGGACCACGAAAGCGGGCCAACATAGATTCAGATTCGTGTAACCGCTTCTCTGCTTCCTCTAGCTGCAGAATTTTTTCAAGTGCATATGAACTAATCATTTTTTTTCTAATACTTCACAAGACCTAACAAGAAACCTTTCCGATGTGCACTAAACTTAAAAGACTATGGCATTTCAACCATCACACAAAATTCAAAATACGAATGTTCCAGGCGCATAACATTTCCGATATGAAGTATATAAGAAGGAATCAGTCGGGCATTTCAAACTAAAGTTTAATAATGTTTATTAATTAAAAAAATGAGGTGATATAAGACGAAGTCATGTCTCGGACTTGACATATTGCGAGTCAGTTCTAATCAATAAACAATGGAGTGCAAGTACAACATGAAAATCAATAAGGAAAAGTAGAGAAAAGAGAAGCAAAAACCTGACGAGTGTAGTAGGAAATACGCTGCCGGAGATGCTGGACCTCACAAGTACGATGCTCGACAAGTGCCACGAGTGCCGCCTCATGCTCCTCGGCGGTGCGATTGCCTTCATCCGGTTCTGCCGCGCCATTAGTATCGATTTCAGGTGACTGTGCATACCAGAGTTCCTCCACTTTGAGTTTCTTCAGAGGATGGGTCATTCGTATTCCCGCTTGTGTTCGCCCTACGGCTTTTCCCGCCACCTCTAGAACGGTGTTTAATGTTTGGTTAAATTTACAAAATAGCATGAACAACTTCAGCCTAGTTTTTATTTGGGTTAAATCCTATTTTAGTTCTAAAATTTTGTGTTTGTTTTATTTTGGTTCCTAAATTTTTAAAATATCTGTTTTGGTTTCAAACTTTTAGATTTGTTTATTTTGATTTTTCAATTTTTAAAATTTTTTTCTAATCTCTAAACTTCAAAAAAAGTAATCATTTTGGTCTTTATCTTTATTTGATTTTTAATGAACTAATGACATATCTTCAAATATATATATTAGCATATTAAGATAGCATGTATTTCAGTCATATAGATTAAAAATGAGCATTAAACAAATAAAATATAAGATGGAAAAAGTTATATAGCAATGACCAAAATAATTATATTTTGAAAATTCAAGAACCAAAATAGACATTTTGAAAATTCATGGACCAAAACGAATATTTTAAAAGTTTAAAAACCAAAATAGAACAAACTTGAATGTTCAAAGACCAAAATAGGATTTAAACCTTTGAAGAATTGTAATGAGAAGCAAAAACCATAAAAGTATTTGTAAATCTAGCATAGACTTTTCAAATTTGCAAATCTGGCCAAATTTTTAAATATGATTTTCGTATTTTTTATTATTCCAATTTTACCCTCAGATGTGTATCAAGTATATTTGATATACTATATATTTAGTATATCAATCAATTGATATACTTTATATTTGGTATATCTGATATACCAAATATAAAGTATATCATGTTTTTAATTGTATTATGATGAATGTTGTTTGTTCAATTATAGTGATTTTTTTTTGTTTAATCCTTTTGATGTGAAGTTGTTTTCATTCAACTAGTTTGATTTCGATGATTTTACTTAAGTTTTTCATAGTATATCTTAATTACATTAATTGTGTCAACTAATATACCAAATATAAATAATATCAATTAATTTATTCTATTTTTGAAATTTTGATATTATTTTGATAATATATCAGTTACATTTAATTTGATAAATCAACTGACAGACCTATTTCATATTATTGACTAATATATCAGATTCAGAGAAAAACAAGTATATCAATGATATTGTTAATATAACAAATATGAGTACGTCATTGTATAGTTAAATTATAACATTGATATTTCAATTGTATGTTAGTACTGATTCAAAATGCATTATAACTACATTATTAGTGTATCAATAATATATCATAATTTGTTCAAAATACAATACAAGTATTACATTAGTGTTTATCAGCACTTATTCAAAATTAATTTGAATATAACATTAGTGTATCTATGATATATTAGTAGTTATTAAAAATTCATTTGAAATATATCGTTAGTGTATCAATAGTATATCAACATTCATTCTAAATGCACTTCGAGGATAATATTGATATATCAATACTCATTAAAATTGTAACTAAAGTATATCAGTAGTGTATCAGCAATATATCAACGCTCATTTAATATGCAATTTCAAGAATATTATTAGTGTATTAGTAGTTCATCAACACTCATTCGAATTTTTTTTAAAAGTATAACATTAGTGTATCAATAGAGCATGACTCATTAAAAAATAATTTCAAGTATATCATTAGTGTATCAGAAGTATAAGAACATTCATTCTAAATAAAATTTCAAGTATAATATTGGTGTATTTGTAGTATATAACATTAATTAAAAATTCATTTTGAGTATAACATTAGTGTATCATTAGTACATCAGTACTTCTAAAATATACATTTTTTCAAGTATATTATCAACACTCGTTCAAAAATCAATTTCTAGTGTAACATTAGTGTATCAATAGTTTATCAACATTCATTTAGAATGGTTAGTCAACATGACGAATTGAACCATTATAAGTTAATGGTAAATAATACTCTGAAACAAATAAATAAGAATTCAAATTAAGTCCACAAATAATAATAAATGCACAAACACTTACTTATTGATAAATTTGCTATATAAGTGGTAAATTTAGTATATAAATTATATAACTGTTATACTTTCTATTTGATATATTAGTCAAATGATATACTAAATATAAAGTATATATCAGTTGACTGATATACCAAATATAAAATATATCAATTAACCAATATACCAAATATAAAGTATATCAGTTGACCAATATACAAAAAGTATATCAGATATACTACTGATATACATGTTAATATACTAACGAATGTAAAATTAGAAAAATAAAAAACGAAAATCAGATTATATATATATTTTTTTGTTATATTTGCATACTTCAAAAAGGCATTGTTATATTTACAATTTTTCAAAACATTACTATTCATGCAACTGGCCCTAAACCTTTTAGTTTGATGTCAGTTGTTTCAAAAGTTTATATTGTCTTTTTATATTATTTCAAAAATATAGTTTCATCAAATTTTATGTAAAAAAAAAATAGAAATATGATGTAGCAATGAGTGAAGCAGTGAAATGTAAAATGAGAGATACACTTTTTTTTTAGACATAATTAGAGATACACATGAACATAGGTGATTTCAATTATAGTCTTAAATTTTACACAATTTAAAAAAATTAAGGGTTAAAATGACATTTTTAAAATTATAAATATAAATATATAATTGAAACTTCCTTCAAAGTTTAGGGACACAACTGAAAATACCTATATCTAGGTATACTTCTATTTGTACACCTCACCGCTTAACTCATATCCATGTTACATTTTTGTCTTAATTTTAAGAGAAAACTTGATGAAAATGATATTTTTGAAATAATTTAAAAAGACTAAGTATAGTTGAAACTTTTAAAATACTAAAAGCATAATTAAAATTGAAGTATTTTATTTTGTATAAACCTTAATAAAAGGGGAGGTGAATCATAAAAGAAAAAACTGAGAATGGGACAATAATGCCAATTTTCCTTTTCTTTTTGTGGTATATATATATTATATTGTTAAAAAATTATTAATCAAAAGTGAATAATTAAAAGTTATTGAATTTATCAAGATTGAATAAGTTGAACCAAAATATGTAACTTAAAACATCAAGGCCCCGTTTGATTAGCATTTTTGTTTTTGGTTTTTCTACTTGTGGTTTATGTTTTTGGTTTTCTATTTTTAAAAAACAAAAACCATGTATATTTAATAACTATTTTTTATTTTTTATTCTAAAAAACAAAAAATGAAATTTGTTTGATAATTGTTTTTTGTTTTCTATTTTTTAAAAACTTAGAGAGATATATTAGAGAGAAAAATAGGTGGAGACATGGATAATAAATGTTTAAAGACATAAAAATAATTTTTTTAGAGAGAAAAAAAATTAGAAAGATATATTTGTTTAATAATAAAAATAAATGTGAGAGAGAAAAAAAAGTGAGGGAGTGATTTTAAACATAGATATGTTAGAGAGAAATATAAATTTAGATAAAGACAAATTTAGAAAAAATATTTAATTTGTAAAAAGAAAAAGTTAGAATATGTTAAAAGAGAAAGAGAAATTGAATTTATAACAAGATGAGAATTTTAGAGAAAGAAAGATAAATAAAAATAATATAAAATTTTAGAGATAAAAATTTTGGGGCGAACAAAAATTGTTTGGGGAGAGAAATTTGTTGGAGAGATATTAAAAAGAAAAATAAATTTTAGAAGGAAAAATAAGTTTTCAAAAATAGAAAACTATTTTTTTTTGTTTTGACATTTTTATAATTTTAATTTTAAAAAAAAATAATAATAAAAAACTGAATTGGTTACCAAACAATTCTAATTTTGAAAAATCAAAAATTAAAAATAAAAAATAGAAAACAAAATAGTTCCTAAATATACCCTAAACAATTAAAACATTTATTAATTGCCAACATTATAATGACATATTAAATATGTGTAAAACTAAAGAGAAATCAGATCTCTCTTCCTAAAGCCACTTTTTCTTATTATTTGTTGAGAATTATAAATCATCCAACAAGACACCATCGAAGTGGTAAATAAAATTTGTAAGACTACCCAATTAAGCAGGCGATTACATAGGCTGAAGAATAGAAAATCAGACGTCAAAATCACTGGACTCAATTAGCAACCATCGTACTTGAGGATGAAAGATGGAGGCCCCCAGAACCAACAACTTACAAGCTCAATACGGATGCAACAGTGCTTAATAGTCGCCTTGGGGTGGAGATCATTATTCGTGATGCACAAGGTGAAGTGTTATTGGTAGCGGAGCACATAAAGGATTTCATGAGATATGTAGATCTAGCAGAGGCAATGACACTCAATGAGGGATAAAGATAGCCAAAAAGGTAGGGATTCCGTCAATCTTGACAAAAATAGATTTCCAAACAGTTTGGAAGCTTATTGAGGAGAAGGATCAATTTAAAAATGAGACACAACTGATAGATGATGAAATCAACTGAAGAAAAGAACGAGGCGAAGCCGACGACATCATCATTATTCCGACGAAAGCAAATGAGGTTGCTCATTTACTAGTAACCTATGCAAGAAGAAACTAGTTTTCGAGTATTTAGTTGGAGGATTTTTCATCATGCATCACTCGTGCACTTCGTACGGACCTTTCTATCATTACTTAACTCTTTTGTTCTTATGGTTTTGTACTAATAAATAAATAAATACTTGGTTCATAATAATTAAGAGTAAATCGTCAGAGTTAGAGAATGAGGAAACTACTAAAACAATTAATCTAAACAACACTTCATTCCAAGTCTGTGTGCTATATTTTTTATTTTTTATTTTTGAAATAAATCTGTGTGCTATATTTGACCGAAGGTTATATTTTTCTCGGTAGCATAGCGTGCGCCACGCGGTTAATAAGGTTTAGTTCTACTTTATTTAGGCTCTATCTCTTCAAATACAAACCTATTGGGAGTCCTATATGAATTTGAATTTGACATTGCACAGTCAATAAGCTGGGCTCTCATGTTCAAAGTGATGTTAGATTTATGGAGACTTAAGCATAGGACTTTAAATTTTAATACCGATTATCATAAGATGGATGAACCAATCATCTAAAAAATCGCATTTGATAGAATAAAGTCAAAATCTATTTCCATATCTCATCACTCATCTTAACACCAAGCCCTATTCCGGTTGACATCATTCTGCTGCCCCAAGTAGAAATGATGAGAGGAACCACTTGAAAATGGAAACGTGCCTACCGATCAAGTTTTCAAGGGATGCTTTCTAAGAGATGGGGCACAAATTAAATAGATTTGAAAGGAGCACTCTATGAGTACGAGTTTTGTTCCTTTATTAGCTGCAATATGTTTATATATGGAAATTGTTCTTTTTATTCTACAAGAATTAATTGGAATAAAATCTGGATACTGTGTTGAAAGAGGCGAGTCTTTGAATCTGAAATTTGGTCCCAATCCCAAATAAGTGCATAAAAATAAGGTTCTCTCTGATTGATACCAGCTTTCATTAGAATTAATACATCTATTTCTCCACCATAATTAAAAAAACCCAAATCTTCCGCATTTACAGATTCGGACAGCCCAAAAGAAAAGTCTCTTCTTATTTCGTTTTGATTTAGTCACTAATATGAAACTTAACGTTTGTTTTTTTATTGATTCCAGGGGCAGCGGCGTGTGTTGCATCAGACGGTTGGGTTGACATGTGATGCCAAAGCACCACAAAGAAATTAGAGAGGGTGGGAAAAAGAACAAGTTGTGGGTGACAAAAAAAGAAATTGCATCAGATCAAAACTCAGAAGGTTGATAAATAAGTAATACAGGAAGAGGAATCAAAACTGAAATATGAACGAACCAATGTCAAGCAGGAACTGCCTCAACGAGTGTAGCAAAGTAAAACTGGGTTGAGATTAGACCCCTCTTCCTTATTTTCCACCCAACCTTACGCAGTGCGGTCTCGACGTCAGCCTCTGAGTGCAGATATGCCCTGGTTGCCTTGGAAGGTCCTGGGAACAACTCTCCCACCCTCTTCAGCAGATCGTAGTAAAAAGTTTTTGGCGCAAAGCTTATGATTAAACGCTTTTCAGCCAATGATGCAAGGTGGGCAATCATCCCGTCTGCCTTGTTCTGGGGGTAATGTATCAAAACATCCAGACATACCACCGTGTCATACCTCCCATCCAACCTCTCCAAATCCTTCACTTCAAATTTTGGCATCACACCTCCGACTCTGCTCGACATCTCATCTTTCCCACCTACAACTACAAGCTCTTCTTTTGCCTGCACCACTTCAAATCCCAGGTCAGGATTACCATACACTAACTGTAATTTATGGTGGCACGGTCTTCCCATAACAGAATTTATCTTTACATGTATATATATATATATCTGACATCCA
Organism: Telfairia occidentalis; assembly: GCA_026257165.2. Lineage (NCBI taxonomy): Eukaryota > Viridiplantae > Streptophyta > Magnoliopsida > Cucurbitales > Cucurbitaceae > Telfairia > Telfairia occidentalis. Next base: position 12,650,912 of record JAOANK020000022.1, on the reverse strand, counting down.
TTCATATACCTACCTATGAATATGTCCCTCCTAATTGCCGAATCCCAAACCAAAATGGTATCCGGATATAATTAATTCGTGCAAGTGGAACAGCGAATTGACATTTCGAGACCTGACCATCAGGTCCATAATGCAATGCAAATGCAATACATAAGTAGGAGAAAGGATAAGTAGGGGAAGCAATGCGGCTCACCTTGTTTTGGGCCTCAGCAACCATAGCAGCAGAAATATCGCTGGCGAAGACGATGGCACCTTCCTTGGCCAGCGGAATGGATAAGCTACCGGTTCCACAGCCGGCATCACACACTGTCACTCCACTGAGTGGCCCCTCGTCTGTCAACATGGCCAGCACATTGTCCACGGTCTTGGAGTGACCCAACCTAATGTCTCGCTGCACCCGGTTCACGTCATCCGTCTCTCCATATATTTTCTTCCACCTCTGAAACCCCGAATTGTTAAAGTAATCTTTCACCACATCCTTGTCGCCACCACCCACTTCTTCGGCCTGGAGACGGCGCCGTCTCTCCGGATCTGTGAGAGATAGAACGGCAGCCAGTGCGGCAACCGAACCGCCGCCGATGGCTGCAATTGTTGCCCCGTCGACGACGGGGAGTTCGGTAGCTACGGCGGAGAGTGGTGGGGCAGGGACATTGGGTGTTCTTGAAAATTTAATGAGCTTGAGGGGGGTTGGAGACAAGAATAATCTACAGTTTGAGGTAGAAATAGAATCGGGGTGGAAGCGAAGTGTGGGATTTGGAGACACGGAGTGAGCCATTGTTACCGTTTCCCTGCTCCGTCCGGGTGGCGAGGAGAGGAAGGGAGGCTACGTGAAAATTGTGATGTGGACTTGTGGAGTGGCTAAGGCGTCAGGCCAAGCTTCTCCACACACTCTTTTTCGGATTATCCTCCCCAGATTCTCATGGGTCCCACGCCCACGCTGTCTCATCCTGACCGCAAAAATTAGGTTTTCATTTATTTTTTTTTGTTAAATTTTATAAAATATTCCATTATTTTTTACCTTATCTCAAAAATACTCTAGTACTTTCAAAAGTTTATACTCTCTTCTAATTTTGTTAAAAGTTTCAAAACTAACATTGTATCAAAATTCTATAAAAAATTTCACAGTAAAATGAGGTGGTTGCCAACGAATGTTCTACGTGGAAGGTGGCGTAGAATTTTGGTTGATCTCAATCTACAAAAGCTGAAGCTAACATTTGCAACCATATCATTTTTTAGTGACGCTTTTTACAAACCTTTGGTTCAATAGTAGTTTTGAAATGTTAAACAAAGTTGAAAGGTAGTTTTAAAACTTTTGAAAGTATAAGAGTATTTGTAAAATAAGGTATAAAGTATAAAGTATTTTATATAATTTAATTTTTATTTCCAAAGAAAACAAATTGTTTTAATCTTTTCACTTTAACAAATAAATATTTTGGTCTCAAAATCTCCTATTTTAGTTCCTCGATTCTCAAAAAGTATCTATTTTTAATTCTAGATATATTATTTTACCACTTAATGTTCACTCACCTAATATTATGTCTCCATCTTATGTACTTTGAATATACTTTCATGTTATTAATAAGAACATAATATATACATATTCAAAGTCATATAATTAATTTATTAAAAAATAAATAAATGTACAAATCAAAATGGTTGTTTTTTTTTTCTAAAGTTAATAGATTAAAATAGACAATTTAAAAGTTTAGATATTAAGACTAAATAAATTTGAAAATTAAACGATCAAATACATATTTTTAAAGTTCAACTCAAAATGAGACTTGAACCATAAAATTAATATTATAGTATTTCTGTAAATTTTGTGGGGTGTAGTATTAGACAATATCTCATCAATTAAGCATAACTTAATTTTTTTTTTTTTTGCACGTGCTCTTTCAGTCGGGGAGATATGACTTATCTTGTTGAGCTATGTTCAGGTTCACAGTATAACTTAACTAATTATGACATATATCATTGATAAAAAAATTTGAGGTTCGAATATCTACTCCTTATATATTATTGAACAAAAAAAACATATATTGCTATTAGTGTCATGAGTGGTTTCAAGAGATCCATAAATTCATGTAAGGGGGCACAAATTAAATATGGTTTTAATGTATTATTATTAGCGACAAATTCAAAAATTTATGTTGGAGGCACAAATTGAATATATTTTTAGATGTATTAATA
>JAOANK020000022.1:12614833-12638508 GCA_026257165.2 Telfairia occidentalis | reverse complement strand
ACTTCCTATACGCCCCCCCCTTCCTCTCGCGTAACGTGTACGTACTTCACCCCCAAATCAATTGACTAAATTAAACACCCTTTTTCTCTTTATTAAAAAATAAAAAATAAAATAATCATAATGCAAGAATTTAATCCCGTTTTACCAATTATTATAACACGATTGTTGTGTAAAACAGACCAGAAATTATTCCTTTTTTTTTCCAAAAAAAAAAAAAAAAAAGAAGTGAAGGAGGACAAAGATTCCAACTCTATTTTGTTGCTTTAGGCCATACACAGCACACCTGCTCTTACATTACACAACACACCTGGGTCCCACTCCAAATTTACACGTGACCCTTCCTCTCTCTCTCTCTCTCTCTCTCTCTCTCTCTTATTGAGTATAAATAACCTTACAATTATTGTTGGTCTGTGAGTTTAATGATGAATTAGTCATCGCATCAGATCGCTCGTTACCCGTTTTATCTGCTTAGTTATAGTTATACCATATTACATTACAGTAGCGGTTCTCTGATGCTGTTGATCCCTTTGTCTTCATTCCCCCAAAAATTATTATTATTATTATTATTATAAATAAGAAAAGAAAGAAGGAAAAAATGGGGGTTAAGGAAGTATGGTTAGCGTGGGAGTGGGAAATGGGAAAGGGGGTGGTTGAGGAGTGAGGGAGTGGCAGACGTTCAATCCAACGCTGCCCGTAGATACCACGACAAACCCATTCCCACGTTTCAATTCCTGACGCCGTTACCCTATCTCACGCCGACACCTCCTAACGCCGTCTCCCTCTTCCCCTCCCTTGAAATTATTGCCTTCATTTCCACAAACCTTCTCTCTCCTCCCTTCCTTCACCCATTTCCATTTTCCCTCCTCTCGACTTCTTCTACCTCCTCCTACCCAATTCACCCTCCCCCCCGGAAAGGGAAAAAAAAAATAAAAATAAAAAATCCCATCCCATCCCATCCCACTACTGTTGCAGATAGTTGTAGAAAGAGAAGTATAGCCCAGCCCCCCAACCATAGCCAAACCAAATCCCAAGACTCAGACTCGTCCTCACCCCTGTCAACCCAAACGCAACGGCCGATACCTGCACCGAGTTTCCCAACCCCTAGGGTTCCCTTCCATCCGAATCCGATTACTCCCCCCCCACTTTCCCTCTTCTTCAATTCCCTTTCCCCATCCATGGGGAATCTCTCCTCTTTTCTCCTTATTACTACCTAGGGTTTTTCCATCCCCCTCCCTCTTCTCCTTCTCTTCTTTCCCGCCTTTGCATGTCACCTTCCACTTCCAATCCCCTACCTACCTCCCAGATCTCTGCTCAATTTCACTAGAAAATGGCCTCCTCCGAGGTTTCCATCAAGCCCAATTCCGCCCCCGCCCGCACCCCTGACGCTTTCTCCTCTCCCTTCAACGACCATTCTGATTCTACCAAAGACCCCCCCGATCCACCCAGTCCTCTCTCTGCCAGAGGTATTTCCTCCCATATCTTCCATTTCTTTTTACTCACCTTTCTTTTCTCATTCTCCCTTCTCTCTTTTCCTGCAGATGCTGATATCGCTCTCTACACCGAGCTTTGGAATGCTTGTGCTGGTCCTCTCGTCTCTGTCCCTCGCGAAAACGAGCGCGTCTTCTACTTCCCTCAAGGCCACATCGAACAGGTTTTTCCTACCCTTCTAATTATATCATATCATATCATAATCCCTCTTGCTTCTATTTTTCTCTTCTTTCATCTCTCTTCCACTCTCTTTCTTTTTTCCCCCCTTCCTGTAATATCTTCAGCTCACATTTACTTTCGTTCGATTATTTCCTTTTCTCTTTTCTCAGCTGAAAAGTTGCTTTTATGATAGGCCTCACCTCTATTTTCACCTCAGATTGCTATGGTTTATAGGACTTTTTTCTTCCCCTCTCTTTGTTTGTTAAATCTTCCATCTGCGTGGTTTCTAATCAACTTTCCCATGATCGATTATTTGTTTGGTTCCTGGATCAGGTGGAAGCATCAACTAATCAAGTGGCGGACCAACAGATGCCTGTTTATAACCTTCCATCCAAGATCCTCTGCCGCGTTATTAATGTGCACTTAAAGGTATCGCTGGTCTGATTCTTGGATATAAGTAGAAAACTGGGGGTTTCCTCGTTTCTATGTTTTCTTCTCTTTTGACATACATCCGTAAAGGTTGCAGGCTGGGAAATTTCTACCAGGTAGTTTTACTTTGTAATTGATGTGAGAAATCCTATGTCTGTGAATTGCAGGCCGAACCGGACACCGATGAGGTATTTGCACAAATAACTTTGGTTCCTGAGGCTAATGTAAATTCCCTTCTTTGTCTTATAGTTTTAAGTGTTATATTGAGCTGATTGCTTCTCATATGATTTATGATCTTGATGATCTGATGTGTTTGTTTATCACAGCAAAATGAGGATGCTGTGGACAAGGAACCGCCTCCTCCTCCCCCACGGAGGTTTCATGTGCATTCTTTTTGCAAGACTCTGACTGCCTCTGACACCAGTACTCATGGGGGATTTTCAGTCTTGAGACGCCATGCTGATGAATGTCTTCCACCACTGGTTGGTACATTCGTGGTTCATATAGACTTCTATGAATTTATGATTATATTTCTTTTATGCTTCTGAAACTGAATGTCAGAGAGTTGATTTTACTAGGACATGTCACGACAGCCTCCTACACAGGAGTTGGTTGCTAAGGATTTGCATGCAAACGAGTGGCGTTTTCGTCATATATTTCGAGGTAATAAATTTTGAATTTTAATTATGCTTCACGGTTCCCTGGTCTTCTCACGGTAACAAACTGAGTCTGTGTGGTATGGTTCAGTTTCGTGTTATCAATAAAACAGACTTGCATACATAATCTCGTGCTTTAATATATCACACTCCAGTCTAGCTACTTGTGTTACCAACCTGGGAGCTGTTTCTTAATTCTAAATGGGAATATATTTGGCGATCACCATGTTCATTTTATTTGTTTGAATCAGTTTGTTTTTTTAAACATTTGGGCTTGAAATTTCAGGACAACCACGAAGGCATTTGCTTCAGAGTGGTTGGAGTGTTTTTGTGAGCTCAAAAAGACTGGTTGCAGGAGATGCTTTTATATTCCTGAGGTTTGATGTTTCCTCTTATCTGTCATGACTCCATGAGACATCGATATCATAATTGCAATTTTGCTGAATGCATCATTTTTTTTTTGTTTATCTTTTGGTCAAATTTGAACCGTGTATTTTCTGACTGATAGGGGTGAGAATGGAGAATTGCGTGTTGGTGTTAGGCGTGCCATGAGACAACATGGCAATGTCCCCTCATCGGTCATATCTAGCCATAGTATGCATCTCGGTGTGCTTGCAACTGCTTGGCATGCCATTACCACAGGCACGATGTTCACTGTCTACTATAAGCCTAGGTAATGCTATTGGTATATCTTATATGTTTTGTAATTATATTTTATCAACCAAAAGCTTATTGCTCCAAATGTTGTGTGTTCAGGACAAGCCCTTCTGAATTCATTGTTCCATATGACCAGTATATGGAGTCCATCAAGAAGAGCTACTCCATAGGAATGAGGTTCAAAATGAGATTTGAAGGTGAAGAAGCTCCTGAGCAGAGGTATGTGACCATAGAATTGGTAATTACTAGTCTTAAGAGAAAATTGGTATTGATTGGAATTCACGTTTGAACTAGTGGTAGAGATTATTCATCAAAATATCTAATATTGTTTCCCTCTTTCTTTTTTTCTTGATGAAGTTTGTGCTAAACTCTCTTTGGGAACTTATGGATGATTCTAATTTTCATGTTCTAGATTCACGGGTACTATCATTGGATGTGAAGATGCTGATCCCAAAAGGTGGAAAGATTCCAAGTGGAGATGCCTGAAGGTAGTATGAAGTTCTTAAGTCATGTGTAACCTTGTTTTTGGAATGTTAAAGCAGCCATTTTCATTTTCTTCTAGGTGAGATGGGATGAGACTTCTTCCGTTTCTCGTCCTGAGAGAGTCTCACCTTGGAAAATTGAGCCTGCTCTTGCTCCTCCTGCACTAAATCCCCTTCCAATGACAAGGCCTAAAAGGCCTCGATCAAACATGGTGCCTACTTCCCCTGATTCCTCTGTTCTTACACGAGACGGCTCATCAAGAGTGACTGTAGACCCTTCACCAGCCAGTGCATTTACCAGGGTCTTGCAAGGTCAAGAATTCTCGACCTTGAGAGGCAATTTTGTTGATGGCAATGAGTCAGATACTGCTGAAAAGTCGGTTATGTGGCCTCCTTCCCTGGATGATGAGAAGATTGATGTGGTTTCTACGCCTAAGAAACATGGAGCAGATAGTTGGATACCTTCAGGAAGGAGTGAGCCTACCTACGCAGATCTTCTGTCAGGTTTTGGAACTAATGTTGATTCATCTCGTGGTGTCCGTGTTGCAATGGGAGATCCAGTAGTAGCTGCTAATTCGATCAGAAAGCATGCAATGGATCAAGATGGAAAATTTAACTTCCTTGGTGGTAGCTCATGGTCTGTCATGCCTTCTAGTCTCTCGCTCAACCTGGTTGACTCTGGTCAGAAGGGTCAGATTCAGGGTGGTGACTTACCTTATCAAGTGAGAGGAAATGCTACCTTTAATGGCTTTGGTGATCACTCCATGGCCCATTGTCATAAAATGGAACAGCCTCATGGAAATTGGTTGATGCCTCCACCTTCATCTCATTTTGATTATCCAGTTCATTCATCTGAACTGACGTCAAAACCTATGTTATTTCAAAACCAAGATGTTTTGAAACCTAAAGATGGTAATTGTAAGCTTTTTGGCATCTCTCTCACTAAAAATCCAGTTACTCCAGAACCTGCAGGATTGTATGGAAATATGATGAACGAGGCAGATATCATGCATCCTAATACACCTCAAATTCATTCGAACGAGTCTGACCACAAGTTTGAACTATCTAGGGGTTCAAAGTTGGCTGATAAATCCCTTGCCATTAATGAGGCTGATAAGTTGCAGCAAACGTGCACACAAAACTCAAAGGATGCGCAGAGCAAATCACTGGGTGGTTCAACAAGGAGTTGTACAAAGGTTGCTCTCTTTAGCCCCCTCCTTCCCCCACGTTCTTGTAATTAATTTATTGGTTTAAGGATAGGCCTGAACTGGCATAATAAGGTTTTGTTATTTCAGGTGCACAAGCAGGGGATTGCACTTGGAAGGTCAGTGGATCTTAGCAAGTTCAACAATTACGATGAATTGGTTGCTGAATTGGACCAACTGTTTGAATTTGGTGGCGAGTTGCTGGCTCCCAAAAAGAATTGGCTTATTGTTTATACGGATGATGAAGGTGATATGATGCTTGTCGGAGACGATCCCTGGCAGTAAGGGCCTTATCATGCATGATCATCTGCTATCATTTAATTGTATTTGTGAAATCAAAATCTTGAATAACTTGTGGATTGGCTTTAATCAGGGAGTTTTGTGGTATGGTTCGGAAGATTTTTATCTATACTAGAGAAGACGTGCAGAAGATGAATCCAGGATCCCTAAATTTAAAAGGTGACGAGAATCCATCTGTTGGTGAAGGGGAAGAAGCAAAAGAGATTAAAAGTCAGGCAGTACCTTCAATGTCAGCACCCGAGAGTTCTTAGGTCTTTGCTTTTAATGGGGTATAGGTGAGAACCGAAGTATTGATATACAGTTATGAGAACTAGTAATATCTGTCCTCATCTTTTGCCAAGGTATTTATTTTAATGCCGCATGACTGACATGGCTAGAATTGAAAAACACTTTTGTTTTGTGCCAGGTTTTTGGTGCCGTATGAAGGAGTTAAGCAGAGTAATGCAACGAAGGCCTGAAGGTTGCGGCCTTATGATATAGGTAGATGGTAGAAATGATGTATTGAGTTTTGGACATGTGAAGTTAGTATTATGGAGTCTAGTTGTCTCTTATACGTAAAAATATGTATATGCCCGTGTGTCTTCGGATGATGACGGGGCCGGCTTGAGTTTCCAAACCATAATTCCACCTTGTATATAGGCTCTTGTAACTCAAGGAATGTAGTGAATCTAAATTCAATTGGGTGCGTTAACTAGTTGGTTGGTGGTGTGTCTCAGCCTGAATCTGCAAGAAAATGAGAACATCTGCATTCAGAAATATTTGCCCAATGGTAAGGCAGAAGAAGAGAACACGCCGACACCAGCGGTAAGTTGTCTAAAGAGGGCGAAAATGGAATTGTAATAAGTCAAACCCCACAGGTCGTGTAATGGCCACGACAGCATGAAACATGAAGCCTCTACTGGATTCCGCATCAGTAACCCAAACCGACTCCCTACTTGAAAACATGAAAACTTCTGGAATAAACTTTTTAGAAATCAAAGTATATCCGATGCGTGAAAGTCTACGATGATATATTTTGAGTTGTCCTTTTTTTACCACCGCTCAAATAATAAGGAACCGAAAAAATATATTAATGAAAATGTTCCTGTTGCCTGTTAGCTTTCAGTAAGCTTCTTTCACGCAAGTGCCCCGGACTTTACCAATACCATAGAGCGTTTACAGGAAAAAGGCTTCGAATATTCTTATGCTTTTCAAATCTTGCAAACGCTTCATAGATGTTATACTATTTTTAATGTAGTTATGCGTGGTTTTTTTTATTAGGAGGTTTTATGGGTTGGGTTGGGTTGGGTTGAGTTGAGTTGAGTCGAGGGATTATTTGAATCTAGTTTTATTTTTCAGATTACCAAATTTGTACCATTCAAATGATACCTAAATTAAATTATGAATTATCAACTTGAGTATGGTTCAATTGATTAAGACATATATTGACAAAAAAAGTTAAGATTTGAGTCTTCATCCTTGCATGTTAGAACTAAGCAAAAAGTTATTATGGATTTAAATCAATAGTGACATATTTAGGTCGAATTTATTTAAGTTATTTGACTTATTTATTATTATTTTTTATATATAATTTGAATCCAACTCTATTTATTTGGATTTAGATTATTAGATTTTAAGTTTTTGAACCATTAAAATCCAGTTTATTTTCCATATATACCAGCAACTTTGGAACTAATTGACAGTAGACAAGTATGACTTTTAGATATATTGACAGTAAGATATTTAAAACTATAGGGAACATAATTTGTAAAATGAGTATCGTTTATTATCATATTTTTTTAGTTCAACACGTCGGAATGAATATTTGAATCTACGACTTTTTAATCGAGGAGATATGCTTTAACTAATTGAGCTACGCTTGGATCACCAGTATTCCTAGCATGAGGGTGATCTAAAGATTATTGATGTATAAGGCCACCTTTTTTGACTTTTATTAAAAATGGAAGAATACTTGTGTCGTACACGTTTTATGTTTGGTTAGAGGAGGATGATGTTTCCAATGTTCTTATCATATATATCCTTGATTTAAATTCTAACGGAGTCATGAGTAAATATATTAATTGAAAAATAAACACACAATCATAAGTAAAAGTAAAACAACCTTTTAAAAGTCAAAATATACACATCATTCAAGAATTTTATACATACTTAATCCTAAATAGAAGTCGTCATTTTTTTTTTGTACAAAGACAAAAACAAGAAACATGAATTAAGCTAGGTTGGCATGACCATGGTGAGTGGTCTTAAAGTAACTTTGCAAATATTACATGTCTAATTGGCATTCATTGCAGCCCAAATCATGATTGGATATTATCCAAATACCCATATACATATATTACTTTAATACCATACGATCCTAAATTAGGAGGATTGCATATAAAAGAGAAACTCTTTCTCAACCAACAAAAATTATTTTTAACTTCCCAAAAATACTATAGGATCCTAAACAAATTAGACATCTTGAGGGCAAGATAAATATTGAGAAATATTGAATAGCAAACATCACCCTTTTAATATTGTAGCATCTTTACTTCAAAACTAAAATAAATTAATAAATAAATAAAAAAACATCCTAAATGTTGATGCAAGTTTTGGGCAAGCGTGGATGTTGCTATGCCAGATGCAACGTAGAGCTGACTCAATCAATGTGGAGACTTACAAGGAAATCTTGCACTAGTGTGGTGTTATGCCCAACCCACATTGATGCTTAAGTTAGTACTAATTTGAACATGTGTCGAAGTTTTTTTGTTTGAGTTCAACATTTGTGAAAGGATGGAGGATCGAATTATCAACTTTTGTGATGATAGTACATGCCTTTATCCAATGAACTATGTTTGGATTGACGAGCACGTGTTAAGTTGACTCAGAATTATGTTACATATCTTTGGACCTGCGTATGGACTCTCCCTTTTAAAAAAAACAATTTGGGTGTTGCTAATACATTTTTATAGATAGTACTTGGACATAGTAGTTTAAAACTGCGTAGGAGGTCGGCTTGCCCCTTGTCAAGTTGCACTTGGTCAACCATGGGTGCTCGACTCTTCCTTTGCTCCATTCAAGCTATCACCATGTGGCTTAAGGGGATAAAGTATGTGGAAGACCATTTTTTCACCTACGCTAATTAGGTACGATATTTTTAAATTTTTATATTTAAAAAATATATAACTATATCTATATGTAGAATTAAAATTGTAATTAATGGGTATAAAAATATAAAAATGAAAATAAAGGCCTTTTAGAGATATTTGTAAAACTTGTCTAGTGGACAGTTCTGAAATATGACCGGTAGAGTTGTTTTTTAATTCAAATTCATAATTTGTTGGTTAGAAAGATATATCTTTATTAATAGTTGAACTCTCGTGGGTCCAACCACTCGAATCCCATAATTCTGTGGACACCACATCTTTGTAATATTGTATCTTTCTGCCAAAGCCGACTTATCAAATTCATCATCATATTCATAAATAATAATAATAGAGGATCCTTTCAGTCTCATCTTCTCCGCCTTCGCTCCCCACCGAACACCCTATCAAGTTCAAGGTCTCTCTCGATCTCTCACCTCTGCCTTTATCTTTCATTTCACTTCTGATTCTTTTATTTCTCTTACTTTTAGCTTTACCTCAACCTTTATTTTTTTCCCTCACAATCTTCCTTTATTTTGATTATTTTGTTCTTCGGTTCTGCTCGACTAAATTTCCTTTTTGAGCTGTTTTTGGCAACCGGATTTTCCCCTGCTTGCGTCCCTCTCGGTTCCATTCATAGATTTTTACCAGGATGCGCCCACTCCTATATCTTACCACAACAAGATTCAGAAGCCCTAATTGACAAAACTATCTCCAGCACCTTTAATATTTGTTTTTGACAAACTTCCTTTCGTGTTAGTATGGAATTTTATTTGTTAATATAATTTTTTATAGGTTTTTTTTCTCCCTAGTAGCACCTCCTTTCAGACCCTCCATTAACATCTTTCTCTTTACTCGCAGACAGTTAGTGGACATCATGGCTAGAGTTCTGGTTCAGTCGACAAATATTCCTGGTTTGGTCGGTGGAAGAAAGAATAGCCCATCAAGGGGATCAGGAAATGTAAAACGGGGTGTCAAAATGATGGCCAGTGTACATGCACCTGGTTTGAGAATTAGAAGTTTCTCTGGACTTAGAGGATTTAATTCTTTGGATAACATGTTGAGAACTGGACAAGATTTTCATTCCAAGATGGCCATTACAATCTTTTCCAGGCGAGGAAAGTCTAGCAGATGTGTTCCAAGAGCCATGTTTGAGCGATTCACAGAAAAGGCAATTAAAGTTATCATGCTTGCCCAGGAGGAAGCGAGACGTCTTGGTCACAATTTTGTTGGCACAGAGCAGATCCTTTTGGGTCTTATTGGCGAAGGCACTGGTATTGCTGCTAAGGTTCTTAAATCAATGGGAATTAATCTTAAAGATGCTCGTGTGGAGGTGGAGAAGATAATTGGTCGTGGCAGTGGGTTTGTTGCTGTAGAAATTCCATTCACTCCTCGTGCAAAGCGTGTTTTGGAACTTTCTCTTGAGGAAGCTCGCCAACTTGGTAACGTCTCTCTCTTTCCCCATTCCCTCCCCTGGAAAAATACATAAAAACGAAACAAAACAGAACAGAAAGTCAATTTGCTTTCATCAAGTTGAATTTCTCTTTCAATAGTTATCAATTGCAATTTTCACTTTTTTATGCATCTTTTTGTATTTTGTTTCTTCATTTAACATGAACTGATGAACTTCACCCACCAAGGGCAGCCTCCTGGGTTCAAGTCTAGAATGCTTAATAAGAAAAGTTATTGTTGTCTCTCAGAGCTAGTGTTGTATCGCACACAGTCTCTCCATAAAGTAGGTGGATTTAGCTCGATACCATGGATATGTTATATATATATATATATATATATATATATATATATAAGCTTCATTTGAAGCATGATATTGACATTGGACTTGGCTAGCATTTCATTGAAGTATTCAGTTTTTCTTTCAACCAGAAAAAATTACACACTTCACTCTTTCATGTTTTCTTTTGAACTGGAAGAATTTTTATAGCCAATAGCTTGAAGGAATGTATGTCAGTGTGTGTATATATGCTTGTTTATAAATATATAGGTCCATGCTCCATTATTTAGATCCTGTCTTATATATGTTGATAGGCTTCTTAGCATTGTATTGTCTACTAAAGATGCATGTTACCTTATTTTGCTGCATTTTCAGGCCACAATTATATTGGATCAGAACACTTGCTTCTGGGACTACTTCGTGAAGGCGAGGGTGTTGCAGCTCGTGTTCTTGAAAACTTAGGTGCTGATCCTAGTAATATTCGCACTCAGGCAAGAATTTAATCTTGACTCTGTACTCTTAGTTTATTTTATATGAGGTATTTTTAACTTATTATTTTATCAATTGAGTGAACAGGTTATTCGAATGGTGGGTGAAAGCACAGAGGCTGTTGGTGCCGGTGTTGGTGGAGGGAGCAGTGGGAACAAGATGCCAACCCTTGAAGAGTATGGCACAAACTTAACTAAGCTGGCAGAAGAGGTGCTGTGGAAATACATTTCCTGCGACTTATTACCTGGAGTTGTTTATTGTGTGGAAACACGGGTTCTAATATCAGTTTCTTGCCTCTCCAGGGTAAACTAGATCCTGTTGTTGGAAGGCAGCAGCAAATAGAACGTGTAACCCAAATTTTGGGTCGGCGGACAAAAAATAATCCCTGCCTTATTGGCGAGCCTGGTGTTGGGAAAACTGCCATCGCAGAAGGTTTGGCTCAAAGGATTGCTAATGGGGATGTTCCTGAAACAATTGAAGGAAAGAAGGTTAGAATCTTTTTACAGTGACTGGTCCCTTAGGGTTCAAGAAATACCTCGTGTATTCAAAAATTAATTGCTGGTGTCCTCAATACTAAAGTAGTGATTTTTGTGGTTTCAAACCGTGTGTGCTTCTCTTGGAAATTTGTAAAGAAAGGAACTTTAGAATGTTTGATAATAGTGCTAGAGAATAGGTGTGAGATTTTATTCATTCTGTGAGCTCCCATTAGCGTATTCTTGCCTCTTCTCATGTGGTATTTTTTTTTGGTAGAGACTAATTAAAGCACCTTTTAGTGAGCTCCTTCAGTTTCCCTTCGATTTTTCTTTCCATCTTTTCAACTGAAAGTATCATAAGAGGAAGAAGAAAAGAGGAGGAAGAAGAAGATCTATGTTGCATCATATATGTAGTAATTATGGTGTGCATTAAATGTAGAGGTATTTACATAAATAGCATATAATGAATATGTATTTAGTATTCACAAATATAGCAAAAAGTTTATAATTTTACAGAAGTAGCATAATCTAAATTAAAGTCAAACTTAAATGTAATGTAGAACACACAAAAAAAAGGTCAAACTTATACTATGTTTGGAAAAAAAACTTGAAAAGTTGGACATTTTTTAAATTACATATTAATTTTATTAATTTTTTGCCATGTAGTGAAATTTCCCTTAAATGTAACTGGAAAAAATGCAAATCATGCCTATGAATAATAGTTTGTGTAACTTCACTCCCTTGTACTTTCCTGTTTGATTTTTTCTTCAAATTTTTTTATAGCTTTTGGTATTGGTAACATTTGTCAAGGGATGCCAGGTTGTTGTAATGTTATAATTAACCATTTGATTGTAACCAACTGTAAAGTTCCTTTTGTGGAACACTAAACTTATTTTAGATTCTGATAAACTGCAAAACTTTTGCTTGACCTCCGTTGTTTGTAGGACTGGGACCGCTAGCCCCCCCCTACTTTTGTAGCTTTCGTCTTGCACGTTTACTTTTTTTTTCCCAACAAAATATCTTAACCTGTGATTGTAACATTTGTGAAAAGATATTTTATTGACGTGTTCATTATTATCAAATCCTCGTTCTGGGTTACTCATTTTCAGCCTCCGGTTTCTTCTGAATTGCATTATCTTGCAACCTCTTTGGAAATGATGCTAGATTTATGAACGTATTGTGCAATCATATTCATTTATATCATAATGGTAGTTAAGCATTACGCTGCTCTCCATTATGTTTACATGTACCAGAGGCTCTGTAGGCCATTTTTGTGGCCCAACTTAAACTAAAATAGTCTTTAGTTCTGCAAGTCAGCAAGCTCTGGCAAATGATCTCTTGAGACAAATCAAGAAATTTCTGTACGGATTGAATTGTGTTTGCTAAACCTGGTCTGAACATTTGTTTGAACTAGTAAGCTATTGAGAATAACTTGTTATGAAAGTGTATTAAAAGTTTTCTGTTGTGTAGGTTATAACCCTGGATATGGGCCTTCTTGTAGCTGGCACAAAATATCGTGGAGAGTTTGAGGAAAGGTTAAAGAAGCTGATGGAGGAAATTAAACAAAGTGATGAGATTATCCTTTTTATTGATGAGGTGCACACATTAATTGGAGCAGGGGCTGCAGAAGGAGCTATTGATGCGGCAAACATATTAAAACCTGCCCTTGCTAGAGGTGAACTGCAGGTAAGTCTTAAAATGTTTATTTTAGAGTTAGACATCTGAATTCTCCACTCCAGCGTTATCTAATTATCTGGTTCTCTATTTTTCCAGTGCATTGGAGCCACAACATTGGATGAATACAGGAAGCACATTGAGAAAGACCCAGCATTAGAAAGGCGATTTCAGCCTGTCAAAGTGCCGGAACCATCTGTGGATGAAACCATACAAATTTTGAAAGGCCTTAGAGAGCGCTATGAAATCCACCACAAACTTCGTTACACGGATGAAGCATTAGTAGCTGCTGCGCAGCTGTCATACCAGTACATCAGGTATATTATTATTTAGTGATTAATCTGGGAGTATATCTGTTGCCAAAAGCTGATAGTGTTGATGAAGTGTCAATATGAAAATGTTCTTGATTGTGTCTGCCATACAGCTTATCTTTTTGATCAACTTCTTCAGTAATCGGGTGCATATTTTTTTTTTTTTTGCATGTGAAAAGAAGAGACCTCTCCTTTGTTGCATATCTATTCTGAATCAGTGGAGCAAATATTTGCAATTTTTTTTCCACTTCCCGGCTGTGCAGTTAATGTATGCAATTAGTAATATATAGGGTGCTCATAGAGCTAAAATTTCTAGTACTACCGTCATTTTCGATACTACCATTTATTGCTTGACATATCAACATCTTTTAATAATGGTATGGGGTCAATGAAATAAAATAATATATCATTTATTAATGTGTCAAAGGAGTATGTACTACGATAGTACTAGAATTTTTTCCAGCTATGCCTTTCCATATATGTTGTTTATTTGCTTTATTGTATTGGGGGGCTTTATGGAAGCATTGTAAGATCTTGAAACATTGTTTTCGAAATGGGGTGTGCCTGAACGATTTCAGCGTGATGCTGAGGCACCTGCTGCAGTTTTTTTTTCCTTTCCTCTTTCTTCTCTCTCTTCAACAACCATCTAGGGCTTAGAACCTACATTAGAAAATAACACTTGGATCACATGCACTAGTCTTGGTTCAAACCCACATGTTTGTTGAGTTTTAATTCCATCAGGGTAACATATATAAAAAAAATAATGCCTTGAAAGAAAATAATTCAGCTAGTTGGAAGAAAAGTTCTGATGTTTAACATCCACTTGTTCTACCGCCTAATTATTTCTTATGTTTTTGGTTGGATAAAGATTTTATAATGTTGAGGTCCACATATACGAGTGGAGTAGGTAAGCATGATGAATGTGTGAGATTTTTGCCTTGACATGTCTATGCGTTATGATAATATTGACTTGTGTAGTTGATAGATTGCCTTGTCATGTCTCTATGCACCGATATAATTAGTTAAGATCCTAGTTGCTTTTCTTAATGAATTGAAGGTGTGTTTGATGGATAACTGCAAATTTCAGTGATCGATTCTTGCCTGATAAGGCCATCGACTTGGTTGATGAAGCAGGTTCTCGGGTTCGCCTTCGTCATGCTCAGGTATGTTCTCGTCATCCTTACAACTTCTCCAATCCGCTCATTTTCCTACATGATTATGCTACATTTGTATGTTATTATTTGCAGCTACCTGAGGAAGCTAGAGAGCTTGAGAAAGAGCTCAGGCAGATCACAAAGGAGAAGAATGAGGCTGTTCGAAGTCAAGACTTTGAGAAGGTAAATTTTTCTCTTTAGTTTTTCTCCCCTGTTATTTGCAACGTTTTTATGGTTTAGATTTCTGGAACTGCATGTTGTGTTTTCTTTTTTGGTTTGCCAGTGAATGATTAAGTGGGAGCAGTTTCTAAATTTAGTCTTGCCATGCCATTTTAATAGTTGATTCAACTCTAGCAAATGATACTTAAGTGAATATTAAACAGGCTGGAGAATTGCGTGATAGAGAAATGGAACTTAAGACTAAGATCTCTGCACTAGTAGATAAGGGCAAGGAGATGAGCAAGGCTGAAAGCGAGGCAGGAGATGTAGGTCCTGTTGTGACGGAAGTTGATATTCAGCATATTGTCTCCTCCTGGACTGGCATTCCGGTTGAGAAAGTATCTACTGATGAATCTGATCGCCTCCTCAAAATGGAAGAAACCCTCCATAAAAGAGTCATTGGTCAAGATGAAGCAGTTAAAGCCATCAGCCGTGCCATACGACGAGCACGTGTTGGTCTCAAGAATCCTAATCGTCCAATTGCAAGCTTTATATTTTCTGGTCCAACTGGTGTTGGTAAATCTGAGTTGGCAAAAGCATTGGCTGCATACTATTTTGGCTCTGAAGAAGCCATGATTCGCCTTGATATGAGTGAATTTATGGAAAGGCATACTGTCTCCAAACTCATTGGTTCGCCCCCTGGTTATGTTGGTTACACAGAGGGTGGTCAATTAACTGAGGCTGTTCGCCGTCGTCCATATACAGTTGTGCTGTTTGATGAGATTGAAAAGGCTCATCCTGATGTGTTCAACATGATGCTCCAAATTTTAGAGGATGGAAGGTTGACGGATAGCAAGGGCAGAACTGTAGACTTCAAGAATACACTGTTAATAATGACATCAAACGTGGGAAGCAGTGTAATAGAGAAGGGAGGTCGCAGAATAGGGTTTGACCTTGATTATGACGAGAAGGATAGTAGTTATAACCGTATTAAGAGCTTGGTGACAGAGGAACTGAAACAGTACTTCAGGCCTGAGTTCTTGAATAGGTTGGACGAGATGATCGTCTTCCGGCAACTCACAAAACTGGAGGTGAAGGAGATTGCGGATATTATGCTGAAGGAGGTATTTGATAGATTAAAAGCAAAAGAAATTGAACTTCAAGTGACAGAGAGATTTAGAGATAGAGTGGTTGAGGAAGGATATAACCCAAGCTACGGTGCGAGACCGTTGAGAAGGGCTATCATGAGACTATTGGAGGACAGCATGGCCGAGAAGATGCTGGCAAGGGAGATCAAGGAGGGTGACTCGGTAATAGTGGATGTTGATTCGGATGGAAACGTGACAGTGCTCAACGGCAGCAGTGGGGCTCCTGAGTCCTTGCCGGATGCTCTCCCCGTGTAAAGGTAGCTCATTCTATTTCATAGAGATAAATGTTTATTTACCAGCTTACAAAATGTACTTCGCACCTTTTCATCTTCTTTATTCAATCGGGCTTGTAGTCTGCTTCTAATTGGATGATAGCTGGGAGTGAATATGGAAGTATAGCTAATTTATTACTTTTGTTCTTTCTAGTTGGAATATAAAAGAACCTACAAAGAGAACTATTTCAATTTGATCCCTGGAATGGATAAGAAAGCCGTAGAAAGATATATTTAACGACTTTCTCTAGGTTTCAGCATTTCATAGTGAGAAAAATTGGGCGAACAGTCGCAGTGCAAGCAAGTGATCAATCAGCCTGCTGCATTGTTGGTTTGCCACAGTTTCCGTTATCCATGCATTCCGATACCTCTCTGTTGTCGCCTATCTCTGTCATCGCCTAGCAGGGGGAATGAATCTAAAAGAGACCCCGTGTTGAGCTGATGCTTTTGCCATATCAAATTCTCAGTACTTCCCACGCTTTTTTTTGTACATGTGCTCCCATTAATTCCATATACCTATTCATCCAAGATCAGAAGAGATTGCCTCTGCGTGGGGCTTACACTTCCACCACGACTAATTCTCAGAGCTGTTAATGCTTTCTGTATTTCCATGGTCATTGCACTGTCTACGCTCCCAGATGATAGCTTCTTGTGTGATTTTTGCAGATGAAGCTTCAGTGAGCTACTGCTCAGACCAGCATTTTTCCCACAAATTGGGCATACTTTCATCGTTGGTTTACGTGATTGCCACTCCATGGATACTTTTCCATGTATTCTTCGATCTAATTCTAGCAACGTTTTAGCAAATCCATCATTAGGCTGGGCTCGACGGTGAACTCGTTTCAAAGCATTCCATGCTTTTAACAGCGTGTATTTCCTGCACCGTGGAATAATAAATATCATCAGCGTCCAGTCATTGAAAGTCGGCAATGGGTTCGTAAATTAATATGTACCAATAAACAAAGTTTGACCAGTTTAATGATGCAAATTGCAGTTTTAACTTACTTTCTGAGCATCAAGTAAGCAAGAACTAATGTGGCACTTCTACTTTTCCCTTCAAAGCAATGAACCAGGACCTTTCCACCTTTTCTTTCAACGTCATCAATCAAATCTGAAGCTTCTTCAAAGATACTGCTGATGTTTGAGTCTTCATTATCACTTATCTGTTCGAGTAGGCAACATAACTTTATAAGACAGCTGACAGATAAAATGTTTTTTTTTTCTCAAAAAAGAAAAGTATCTTCGATTTTTTTTTTTCAAAACTTAAGAAACTTACATTGGAATTTCTTATTATAAAGTTAAAAGTCCATTGACAAAGACACTTTATTACAGCCATCAAGCATACAGACAATTACAACAATTCCTATTCTTATCCATCCAGAATTTTATATGATGTGCATTATGAAAATCGAAAAGTATAAATAACATGAACCAGCACAAGGCTATGGCAAGTTTAAAGGTAAGGCCATGTTAAACAAGTAGATAGATTGCTGATATATTGTCTCCTAAAGAATGAGGAATAAAGAGGAATAATCAAAAGTTGTGGCTCGGGACAAAGAAGAAATTGATGCATTGATTTTTCTATTTTCAACTTTTTTCTCTTCCCTAATGCAGGACTAGCCAGAAGCATTTTCCAGCGGGAAAAAAATAAAACGATGACAGTACGATCTCAAGAAGCTGAATAGTGGATACTCGTTGCCAGAAAACTTGTTCTTTATACTGTGGGACTCAAGAAAATGTTAAAACAAGGGCAAACATTAGGACTAAGGCAAACTCTAAAGGTAGGGGTATGCCAAACGTAGATAAGACGGCTAATATAGTCTCCACATTAAAATGAGAAATAGAGATAACTTTTAGAATGTAATGGTTCTCAAGGGAGAGAATATAAAGAAACTGAAACACTGATTTTTATTATTACTTTTTTACCATTCCCTAATGTAAGACTAGTCAGAAAAATTTTCCACCCGAAAAAGAAAGAAAGGAAGGAGAAAAAGAGATCGGAAATCGGAAATGGGAAATGATATGGCAGGGAAAAAGAACTAACCGAAAAATTGTTGTATTCAAATAAATCAGGAAACTGAGAATCTGACTGTCCAATTTCATTTGAGCAGAGACATAAAATATGAGTGACTCCTAGATGCTGAAGAGTATAAACAGATCTTGCAGCCAAGGCACCGCCTATAAACAAGGCAGCTGTAACTGAAGAAGGCCTTTCTGTATTTGCAGCCTCGGATATTAGAGCAATCCTTTCAAGAATGTGCTCAAGTCTCACCTGGAACAAAAATCAAGCAAAGGATGAAGGTATTTAGCTCCATGGATACAACAGGATATCAGACTTAGAGTGGAACTGGATATTTTACCTTCAATTCATAAGCATCAACAACTCCATGACTATCGCTGCCCTCAAAAAACCCAGTATTAAATTTATTCTCCTGGCAGAGTTTAACAGCTTCATTCTTTAGCACTTCATTCCACATATCCAATTCTTTATTTGACTCTGCATCAACCTGTGCCGAGAGAACAGGAGAGATCACATCGATGTAGATGATGGTCACTGAACCGCCACATATTTGCACATAATCAACAGAGTTCTCTGGTAATTTCATGACCTACCATGTTTGTGGTCATGGTCAATGAATGCATATAAATTATGACATTCACAAAGAAACAGTCAACCTCTGAAATGAACCTGACAAGACTTTTAAATTCCGCACAAGCTACAAGATGGAGTATAAAAGCTAGAGAAACTAGAAACCGTACATGCTAGGTATGAATACCAGTCATTAGAAAAAAACATAAACAAGCCTTAGTTGAATGGTTTTATGTATTTTTCGTGAGAGCAAACATTTAGTGAAGTACAATTTATTTCTTTATAAATTTACCTTAGCAAATTTATGGAAGTCTCGTAGCTTTGCAGTCAGACGAAGGCTATGGATGGGCTCTGCACTGCCCTTGTATAACTTTCCTTGTGAGCTATCTCGTGACAAGGGTGAAGATGAGTCTGAGCTTTCTTTATTTCCTGATGACGATGATCTTGGAGCTGAATCTGTAACATCAGTATTACTTTCATTCGAGGCTCGATCCTTACCACGTGGAGATAAACAATGAATAGTGGCAGAACCCTGCAAATGGGACTCAGGAACTCCTGAATCCTCCTTATCAGATTCCCCCAAAGGAAATTTATTTATGATATTCATGAATGTTCGTAATGAGTTGTCCAACTTTTGGTGAAGTGAAAGTAAGAATATGTGAAATCCTTGTAGGTCCCTAAGAGCCGCACGGAACCCATATCGAAATTCATGGACAATAGAAGTCATATCCGTAAATTGTATGCCAGTAGTTGAGTTGGCATCGATTTGTGAAGGGAACCCTAATTTCCCTCCTGTAATGTCATGTAGTAGATTTGAGGAAAACTCAGAACTGTTAAGTAACAACTCAACTAACTTTGGGTAAATTGACTGATCATTAGCACGTTTTCCAGCTGGAGGTCGACGAGGAACACCAGAGTCAATAGCCACAAAGTTAAAATCACAGGTCATTGTTTCATCTGATATTTGACTTTTTACACTTAGGGTACTAGATTTTGGGGATTCAATGATATCACAAATTTCAGAGGCCTCTAATACAAACCCTGAATTAGAACTTAGTCTACTGTCCACTAAAGTTGCCCTCCTTTCTTTCTGAAGTGTTGTAACGACCTTTGGTCTATATCGCTTGATAGCAGAATCAAAGGCATCCTCAAATGCATTCATATTTGCACATGTCATTCTATCAGCAAAGAGTAAATTTGCAGAATTTCCACGCCACCGAAGAAGGCGACAAGGGAGCCTATCTTCATTTCTGATGACAAGGTCCAATAACAAGATCCTTCCAATACCTGCTGCTAATTTTTCAGCTATTTCCCGTGATTCAAATGCGCTTGAGCTTTCTAACAAAGGAGATCCATGTACATAGCTGCAAGAAATAAAGGCATCCTCTTTATGAAAAAGGAAAATAGAATTTCTCGTTGAAAAGCAACTTCAATGCTACATATCATCAAACACCAAGCTTCCTCTACATATCTGTATCCATGAGATAGGAAGTTTTAGTGGTTTTTAAACATTTACACCAAAAAAAATGTTGAAGTACAATTACTAGACGCTATATAGGAGTTATCTTTTTTTTACCAAGCTATTCTAAATATTACACTCTTAAAAAATTGCACCAAATAGAAAATATGTTGGCCAAACAATTTTCAATATCGTTATTTTTTATTTTAAAAGTTATATACTCTCATTCATAAAACGAAACATCCATCTAAAATCTAGGTTCTCCCTCGAGAGTTCAAGAAAAAAGAAACTCAAATGGAACTATATACAATAGGAGAATAATTACAGATAGTATTAGATAAGAAACACCAAGAAGCAATGGAGCTAAACTAAACCAAAGACCTTCTAAGTTCTAACCTTGTCATTGTAAATTTGAGAATTCTGTTATAACCATAACCATAATAAAGCCAATGAAATTACTCTGACTACATTTAACCCAAAGTCTTGGCCTTTCCTTCCAGATTGAGACCACCTAGCATGTATTATATTGTTTGTAGCTGAGTAATCCCGAACAAAAGAGATATTATAGTTGCAAAAGAGAGAAAACCAACCATTAATATTATATGCTAGAAAGCACCAACACTATTTTTTTTTTTTTTGCAAAGTGTCGATATCGGACACAAACATGCTCTGACACAAGAAAAAGAGTGTCCAATTATTTAATTATTTTTTAAATTTTTCGACGCATTGGCAACACACTTGGGACACATTTTTTAAATTAAAAAAAAAAAAAAATTAGCCCATTTTCTAGATTAAAAGGTCCCCTACAAGTGGAAACTTAAGGTTATAAAAATATTCACCTAAAAAAGAAACCTAAGCTAAATATATCAAGAAGAAAAGTACTTTTTTTAAATTCAAATTTCAAGTTTACTTAGTAAACCTTATTTGATCACAGATACTGTTGGTTCATTCTCACATTATTAATAAATCGTCTTATTTAGATTTCAATATTAAATCTTTTTATTGCAGTATTCGATAATTAAAAGTTCATAATAAACCTACACATATATAAATACATTAAAGAAAAACCTTATTTAGATCTGGCAAAATTTTGCCAACCTCATTTTTGGTCAAATTGGACAATGTTGTCTTTTGAAGAGACGATTTTTATTAAAATTACAGTATTTTCAGAAATAGTTTGAAAATTACGATATTTTCGTATATAGTTTTCAAAACTACAATATTAAAAAAAAATGTCCCTCTACGAAGAGCATACCAACTAGGCATGAGGCTTAAGCATCAGTATTTCCTTTGAACCTTTCTACCGTTCTTAGAACTTCATAGCAAACTATGCAACAAAATAATTTGACATTCTTTTGGCCCTTTACTTTTCTAGATCAACACACCAGTGTTCCTGATTTCTGGTCAGCATAGACTTGATATTGGCAGAGAGAAAAGAGACAATCGAATAAAACTCTAGACAATTGCAATACCAAAACCAAAACCTTTGATAATTCAACTTCTTGGATGGAATTTATCCTATAAACGCTCTCAACTCCCTCATTTCCTCTGCATTTAAATGTTGTCTTCCTTGAAATCTCTCTCCAAGATCATGTTCCTTCATGCCATACTTTAACAAAATCATCTTATGGTTCTACTACTAATACAACAAAATTACAGAATTTCTCCATGGTCGTTGCTGATCTATTTGTCCTTCCAAAACAAAGTTTTATCCTTATTTTCAACATTGAAATATCCTAAAAAAAAAAGGCCCCGCACCTTCAAACCCTATCTTTAAATCTCTCTATCACTTAGACGTTCAATTTCTTTAACTCTTCCAGAATTCACGATGATGCCACCAAAGGCCACTAATTTCTCCAAAACAAATCTCATGTCAGTTAGAGATTATCAACTTTTATCATCACAAAATAAGATTGTCATCTACATATTGTAGGTAGAGAAGAAATTCTTTCACCATCCCAACTCTAAAGCCCTGTCTCTCAGATACCAATTTGGTCACCATGATCAAGCAATTTACTTAATTCATCTCCAGAGACTATAAAGAGGAACGGAAAAAGGGAATTTTCTTGCTTCAAGTTTCTAGAAACTAAGATTCTACCTCTGAATTTTCCATAAAAAATACAGGAAATCTTGTGTCAGAAATATAACTTGTGATCCAGTTCAACCTCGAATCCCTTTAGCTTAAAATTCCACCTCTACTTTTTAAGTTTATGCCTTTCGTTTACAGCCTCCTTTGCAATAAGAATTGAATTAACAATCTTTCTTCAGAGAATAAAAGCCATTTGGTTTAAAGATACCATCAAAGCGAGAGCATTCTTCAATCTTACTCTTATAGAACCTTGGAGATCACATTATATATCTGTTGACCAAGCTGATTGGCCTGTACTCTTTGACTCTTCTAGTTCTAGCTGTCTCTCTTCTTTTTTAATAAGAAAAATGAAGTTCTCTCTAAGACAAAAAAATTTGAAAGATCTTTAGAAGTAACAGGCTATCCTTATATTCAAAAATGGAGTTTATCAAAAAACATCCAAAATTGAATTAATTATAAAGGGAGAATAATTGCCAAAAAAAAAACGGTAAAGCAAAAAAGGACAATGGAATTTAGTATATCAAACATTTCTTACCAATCCCTGACATTTGTCATGGTTTTACATATAACTAGATTTAATTACAATCACATCCAAAAAATGGGGAAAAACTGACAAAGGGAAAATAGAAAATAGTCATATAGTGATTGAAAAAGTCCAATATTTAAAAGGCTAAAGAAGTTTGTAAATGGGATCATTTAAGTCAAATGAATAAAGGTAGAAAAGCACTTTCTTCTATTATGTCCTAATACTTCGAAAAATGACTGTTGTTAGCCTCAGCAATTCTTTAAATAGAAAATTACCATCCTAACAAATCCAAATAAGAGGAATAAGTATCCACAGCCATAGTAAATACTTAGGCCAGGCAACCGAAGTCACCGCAATTCAGAATGGAATGAAGTGATATATAGCAAATTCAGTTACCAAGAAGTT
Source organism: Telfairia occidentalis (assembly GCA_026257165.2). Lineage (NCBI taxonomy): Eukaryota > Viridiplantae > Streptophyta > Magnoliopsida > Cucurbitales > Cucurbitaceae > Telfairia > Telfairia occidentalis. The sequence continues at coordinate 12,615,532 of JAOANK020000022.1, read as the reverse complement.
CCCGGCAACCGAGAAACTAAATCTTAAAAAAGAAATTGTACACAGACAGTATCTTTTCCCCATATTTCCATTTTGCTACACTAGACTGTTAGACCTCCTATTCGCAAAGTATATCAGAGGAAGAAAGGCAAAACAGGAAATTAAGTTGTGTTTTTTATGTTAATTATTATGTTGTTTATTTTATATTTCAAAGTGGTTAAGTATGTGGTCAAGGAAGTTGTAACTTCCTCAACTTCCTTGGTCAGTTATCGTGCTGGTTGTGTTATATGTATTTTGTTTGTAGATAGGGAGGTTACCTTTTTTGGTTTTTTTTGTAAAGAACAGAAATACATGTTTTGGGAGAGTTGCGTGATCCTCTCGAATAGATCACCATTGTTCATATATAATATTGGAAAGATTCCTATCAACTTGGTATCAGTACACGTTACGATTGGGAAATTTTCTTTTAAAATCCATCAATATGGGGAAGATGGACGAATGTTTTGAAGCGGTAGAAAAGTAAATGGGAGAGATGAGCGAGAACTTACAGCGACTGCCCGGACTTGAACAAGCCATTGAGAGTTTAAAGGATGATGTTGGAAGAATCTTACTCATTTTAAAGGAATGCAGCGCCAAAGACCATCACGAATGAAACGGCAAGGTCCGTACATGCAGAACGAAGAAGGGAATCGGGTGATTCTTCAGAGAACACAGAAACAG
>JAOANK020000022.1:12564866-12614733 GCA_026257165.2 Telfairia occidentalis | reverse complement strand
TAAATTTGTCTTGGTATTCTTTGATGACATCCTTATTTACAGTCCTGACATGGAAACGCATCGGGCCCACCTCTACACGGTATTTTCTCTACTTAATGAAAATGAATTATACGCCAACTTAAAAAAGTGTCAATTTGCCAAGAAACGGGTCGAGTATTTGGGTCATTGGATCTCATCAGCGGGTATAGAGGCGGATACCGAGAAGATCCGTGCTATGTTACAGTGGCCAACACTAACTAATATCAAAGAATTATGTGGATTTTTGAGATTGACTGGTTATTACAGCCGGTTTGTGGCCAATTACGGTGCAATTTCAGCTCTTTTGACTCAACAATTAAGAAAAGATTCGTTTCATTGGAATTCAGAAGCTACTTCGGCATTTGAACGATTAAAGAATGCTATGGTTACAATTCTAGTTTTGACTCTACCAGGTTTCACGAAGGAGTTTGTTGTGGAAGTTGATGCCTCAAGTACGGGAATAGAAGCCGTTTTGACGCAAGATCATCGCCCCCTTGCTTATTTTAGTCAGGTCCTTTCCGATCGTGCTCGTTTAAAACCCATTTATGAGAGAGAACTTATGGCTATTGTCTTAGCAATACAGAGGTAGCATCCCTATTTACTCAGCCGACACTTTGTTGTTCGAACAGATCAACAAGCCTTGAAATTTCTTTTTGGAGCAACGGTTTATACCACCTGAATATCAGAAATGGGTCACAAAACTTCTTGGCTACGACTTTGAAATTCAGTTTAAATCAGGCTTAGAAAATAAAGCAGCTTATGCTCTCTCTCGTTGTCCAGAAGTGGGACTTCATCATATTTCAGCACCCTATTTTTTAGACACCAATGCAGTAGTTGATCAGATTGCAGTTGATCCTCAATTATCTGATATTGTCCGGCGCCTGAAGGATGACATGGATAGTGTTTCGAAGTATTCATAGAATCATGGCCTTCTTTTCTACAAAAATCGGTTGGTATTACCCAACTCTTCTGATTTAATTCCTGTTGCCTTACATACATTTCGTAACTCAGCTTTTGGGGGCCATTCTGGTTTCTTGCGCACATATAAACGATTGACATCGGAATTATATTGGTATGGGATGAAGAAAGATATCAAAAAAGACGTTGAAGAATGCCCAATTTGTCAGATGAATAAAACTACAACATTGTCACCGGCTGGATTATTACAACCCTTACCCATTCCACAACAAATATGAGATGATATTTCTATGGATTTTGTGGAAGGGCTACTTTTTTCCCTAGGCTATACGGTATTAATGGTAGTGGTAGATCGATTAAGTAAATATGCTCATTTTATCCCACTAAAGCATCTCTTCTCTACTCGAACAGTTGCTGATGTATTTGTGAAAGAAATTGTTAAGCTTCATGGATTTCCTTTGTCAATTGTATCGGATTGAGACCGCGTTTTTCAAAGCCATTTTTGGGGTGAATTATTTCGACTACAAGAAACTAGTTTACAAAAAAGTACATCTTATCATCCACAAACAGATGGACAAACGGAGGTGGTAAATCGTTGTTTGGAAACTTATCTAAGATGTTTTTGTTAAGAAAAACCGGTGCTTTGGCAATCTTGGTTAGCTTGGGCTGAATATTGGTACAATACCACATTTCACTCTTCAATAGGAACCACTCCATTTCAGATTGTTTATGGTAGATCTCCACCACCATTGATTCGATATGGACAGCATACTACTACTAACTCAAATTTGGATGTTCAGCTCTTAAATCGGGATCGAATTCTTATTGACCTTAAGGAGCATTTGAACCAAGCTCAATCTAAAATGAAAGCCCAAGCAGACAAACATCGAAGAGATGTTTAATTCGAAGTTGGTGACCTTGTTTACCTTAAACTTCGCCCATACCGTTTGGTCTCTTTGGCTCAACGCCAAAATGAAAAATTGGCTCCATGATATTTCGAACCTTTTCCAATCCTACAACGTGTTGGAAAGGTTGCTTTATAAGCTGGATCTTCCTCCCCAAACTCGCATTAATCCAATTTTTCATGTCTCGCAAGTCCGCAAGGCACTTGCTTCCAGTATTGTATCTCCTACTTTGTTATCCAACCTAACTCCAACCTTTGAATGGGATGTGCAGCCAGCCGCAATTCTAGGCATTCGACAACGTGATGACACCGGAATTTGGGAGCTTTTGGGACAGTGGCAAAACCTTCCAGCTTGTGATAATACTTGGGAAGAAATGGATTCCTTCAGAGCTCAATTTCCAGATTTTCCGCTTGGTGTTAGACCTAGGGGGTAATGTTAGACCTCCTATTCGCAAAGTATATCAGAGGAAGAAGGGCAAAACTGGAAATTAAATTGTGTTTTTTATGTTAATTATTATGTTGTTTATTTTATATTTCAAAGTGGTTAAGTGTGTGGTCAAGGAAGTTGTAACTTACTTAGTCAGTTATCGTGCTGGTTGTGTTATATGTATTTTGTTTGTAGATAGGGAGGTTACTTTTTTTGGTTTTTTTTTTGTAAAGAACAGAAATACATGTTTTGGGAGAGTTGAGTGATCCTCTCGAATAGATCACCATTGTTCATATATAATATTGGAAAGATTCCTATCATAGACCAAAGCTGAAAAGAATGGTTTAAAATTGTACCTCATCAGAAAAAGGCATCTGCTAAATTCAAGTGCTTCCAATAATTCAGAACATGTCATTTCACCAACCTCATCACCCTCTGAACAGGCAACATCTCGTGCTTTCTCTGCAGCTTCTTTTATCTGGATCCATTCCATACTAGAATTATGAATAACTCTAGCCTGCAGTTCCCAAAAAGGATAGGTAATTGGATAAAGAATGTGGCAGGAAAAATACAGAACAAGATAGTATAACCAAAGATAGAAAAATCACGAATAACAAAGAAAACCTGTGGAGTTTGAACCCCAAGCCACTTGGCAAATTCATAACCCAGGCGTTCAGATTGTGTAGCCATTCTGGAAGATGATATCTTTATGACAGCAGCTGCCTCCTTTGGAAAATTGTCGTCATAACCAAGCTGATTGAAGAGTGCAAAGAAAACAACTCCACCAGAATTTACAGTGACCTATATGCAACAACTTGAAGGGTCAAAGAAACAGTTCTCAAAGAAACACAAGAGACTTGAAGGGTCGTGCAATTGCATAAACACAAGAAATAACACACCTCAAGGGCCTTATTCATCTCATCTTCCGAATGTTCAGTGCTACTACTGTGTTCGGTGCGGTGAAGAGATAAAAGCCTCTCCCACGAAAAAGAGCTCGACTCGATGTCTAACATTGAAGCTTTAGCGAGTCTATCCCACAAATTTGTTTCAGTTGATTGCTCAGGAGCGGGAAGATTTCTTGACTCATTGACAAGTTCCTCTGCACTGAATGGTAACCAGGTTCTCAGTGACGCAACAAAGATTTGAATGAATAGGAGAAACGGACACACCAAAGTATGGTTTAAACAGCAAAATATTTGTGCTCATTGCTAGAGGATTGAAACCTAAGAAAGTAATAGAGATAATGTCCATCTCCATCCATAAAAACGGAGAGTATTAGGAGATAAGCGGTAATTGAAAATTGAATAAGAAACAAGAAGAATAACAGCATTTGGGCAAACCCAAAAGGGATATCGAAAGGTGGATGAGGGCGGTTATGGAAGCCAGAAGCGCGATGTTTGCCGCTACGTTTACGGACGAGTTCGAGCCATTGGGAAAACCTGTAAGCCGGTCCTGCTGCGATGTCGCCCAACATGTGCAGTACCTGGGCGGCATAAGAGTGATGGAATTAGTTGGGGGTGATGGAAGAGGGAAGAGAGTGTAATGAAAAGAGAAATCGAGAAAGAAAGAGTAGAAGGAGGAGAGTACCCGGGAAGTAACGGTGAGGGGGAGAGGGGCGAGGTCAGGCTCGTCGGATCCGAGATCCAACTCCAACTCCTTGGCTTCGTCCTTGTTATCCTGGTATTGCGATGGAGAAAAGAGGAGTAGAGCAAATGAAAAATAGTAATAGTATAGAGGAGGGGAAATGATGTAAAGAAGTGAGATGAGTGAGTGGGGAGAATGATGGTGTAAGTAAAAGGAAAAAGGGGAAGAAAAAGGGACCTGATGGTGATGGTGATGATGATGATGATGGTGATGGCGATGGCGAGGAGAAGGAGAAGGGTAGTCGTGGTTTTGGTGTTTTTCCATAACAAAAGGAAACACCTTATTGTTGAGGAGGATGAAGAGGAGCAGAGGAAATGGTAGTAGCGGCAATGCGACTCCAAGTTGAATACGTGTATCGGATGAAAATGAAATGAAACCAAACTGCTCCTCCTCCCGGCGCCCTCGCTTTCCGTTTCAAAAAGAAAATATAAAATAAAGATTAACAACGGAGTCATTACTTTACTTTAGCGATCTTGATTTTTTTTTTTTACAAAAAAAAATAATTTAAATGAAATGATGATGGTAATGGAGTTCATAAAATAAAAGAAATAGGTATAATTATAATATTAGTAGAACTTAGATCTTGATCTTGATCTTGATCTATTCTCATTCTCAATGTCAACCAATAGGCAGTAGGCATGATTTTATGGTGCCTTCAAGTATTAGTAATTTAGCGGTTAAAATCTGATTTCATCGATTCGTTGTCTAACTTAAAAACTGCTCCCACTACACTCTACAAATAACTAGAAAAACTCGAGCAACAATTCTCGACTTGGATCGGATTGTAAGTTTTAAGATCCAATTTGTTCGATTCGGTTCAACCTGAATCGAACCAGTTAGAATCTAATATTATTTTTAGGGCTTTGGCTGTTTCCAGTTTCTTTTCCGGCTGCGTGCGGCGTGCTCTCCCTTCCTGAAAGAACTTCTGTCTAGTGTTTCGCCTTCTCGCCTTCCGGTACGTTTCTCTTCCTCATATCTCTCTCTTCTCTCACAGTGGAACTAGCGACTGAAGCAGCTCTGGGAATTTTGCATCCTTCATACTCATTTCTAGGGTTTTCTCTTCTTTCATGGAGGATAACTTTGTTAGATTCGTACTAGTTTTTCTGCCTTCTTGTTGGGTATTTGATCAAAAAAATAAAGACAAAAATTGTTTTTGTTATTCTTTCTTCTGTGTAATTCTCTGATCGGTACATGAATTCTCTTCTTTTTTCCATTTTTTGTCCTCTTTACTGAATGTGGCTGATAATTAACGTATTAGGGTACAAAATTTCGGGTTTCTTTTCCCCTTTTTTTTTATTGGGGTGGGGGGTCGGGGGAAGGGCATATAAACTGCTGGTGGTTTTCTCTTGTTGTGTTTTGTTCTCCTATTCTATATGGTCTTCCTCACTAATTTCAGATCTCTCTACTTCTGTCATTAGTTTGATCGGATGCTTTCTTCTTCTCTGGTTTTCATCCAAATAAACAATGCGCTCCTTGAAAGATTAGACTACATGAAAAAAGAAATAAAGGTACGATTTTGACTACATAAGGGAAAAAAAGGGGGTGTAATTTAGACATTTAAAAACAAATCACATACCCGATAACTCAATTCAGTCATTCTAGGTTCTATTTTTCAAGAGGGAGAGTTGCAGAAGCCAGAAGGGAAGGACATACTGCCACATAATCCCAAAAAACTAATTAAATTGACGTAGAATTAAAATATTTCTAGGTTGGACATGTCACGGTGCACTCAACTGCCGCATCACTTTTCCGACGGTGTCCTTACAGAATTCTAATCCGAAGGATCATTCAAAGCTAGTTTCTAAATTTTAGAGACTACAGTGTCACTTTTGAATAGTTAAAAGACCTAAAGAGTTGTTTCCTATTTACTCAAGCTTGTAACTTTGAGTTGTTGCTTAACAAGACGACTTACAGCGGTTCCTTGTGGTTTTCAAGAAACGAACGGATCATTCTCAACCATTTTACTAACTTGAACTGTGACCACATCGACAAGGTACAGACCTTAGAAAATTATAAGTGAAATACATGTGTGGTCTCCTTGGGAAATTCCCATTTCTGAATTAAAGTGATTTGGTATGTAGGGAAAAAGAAATGAAAAACATTCCCGTAGCCATGACTGGATTTGGCCATGGACTGCGTGTACTTGGGAGACAGATGCGTCTCCTGCAGCAACGTGAAGGTCCATCTGAGGTTCTAAAGGGAAAGATCGCAGAGTTGGAGAGATTTAGGAAGAGGAAGAAAAGTACGAAGAAGGATCAGTTCATTGTGGACGTTCCTGAATCAAAATCCTTCCTTGACACTGCTTCTATGCCCATGATTCTCACTGCCGTTGGAGTTGCTCTCTTTGCCAAACTCCTTATGATGGTATGCCCTTCTCCTCCTCCCTTGGTTCTCCTGTATTTTCCTCTTTCTCCGTTTTCTGAATTTGATTATTTTGTTGAGTAAAATGAAATATCATGAGACGCTTGTGTGATTGTGTGTATAGGCGTGGGACATCTATAGAAATCTCAGTGTGTGTTTTTTTTCCCCTTTTTTTGGTGAGATTCTCCAACCATTCGGAAGGAGGGGAAGTATATTCTAATTGAGGTGTGTGAGCTGAGTTGGATACGTGATGTTCACTTAGTTGGTGGACTTCAAGTTGATCCTGCACGACTCTCTCTGGTTTTTTCCCGCTTTTGGCGGTAAAATTTTAGCTGTCGTTCCTTAGTCTGGAAACATTAAATTGAAATACGTAGTATCTACACTTTACTGTGATGAAAAGTTGTCTTACCTCATTTGGTTCTGGAGAAGTGACTGATACGAGGTTTAAATGTAGAAAAACCAGAATTTTTTACGCCGCCAAACAAATATTTATATTTCCAAAGGAGAAATTGAGATTCTCGAAAGAAAGAACCAATTAAAAGGGTTTTTTTACGGATTTGGTCTTTTTGCTTTTTTTTTTTTATTATTATTATTATTTGAATGCCCCTGGCTTCCCTGCTCTTGTCGGAACTTTGTTGGAAATATCCTGTCTCACTCAGTTAATGTTTTTACAATGTTCTTAGGAAATTGTGAAGCCCTTTTGATGAAATTATAATCTCATTTGAGCATATGGTAGATGTAGAGCAGTATAAGTTCACTCGCCACTTGGGTTGGGTTTATATCAAGCGAATCTTATTTCTCCCTTTTGTTTTCAGTTTGATGAGTCAAGATCTGAAGAGTTGATAGAGCGCAAAATAAAGAATGCTCCTCCAGGTCAAGGAACTGTGAGGATGCTCAGTCGTGAGGAGTGGGAGGAAATTCGAGATGTTCGACCAAGGACTCCATTCGAATCCAAGCTTGCTCGTCCAAACGCGAGAATTAGAACTGGAGAACCTTTACACATGGTAAGGCAGTTGTATCACTAACCTGGTATGCAAACTGATCTGAAAGCCTCCTTATTTCTCATCTCTTATCTCATCCCTCAATGGGAGTAGTGTGCTTCCTTCCTTGTTGTCATACTTATTACTGATTTGTTTGATCTCTACCGGTTATGTGGTTGCATTTTCAACTACTGCAGGTTCCATTCAATTTTTTTTAAAATGATTGTTTATGATATGAAGATGTGATCCAAAAAAGGAGGACGAAACGATCCTACCTGGTTTGATGGACCCGTGGATGTATGTCCGTATGTGGCTTGGGGACAGATTGACCATCGGGTGATAATTTTTCTAAGAGCACTTGCTTTGTCAATTGTTTCATGCAGGAGGATTTGAAGGACTGGACAATTGACGTGTTGTCAGATGCACTTACACGGGCTGAAGAAAGTGTTGGACATGGTTCCACTTCCAAGTGACTGCTCAAAAAGCCTCCTAAATTTGGAGACAATTTCAAACTTACCTGGACAGGTGTTTGGTCATGCAAGATTGTTTAGGGGTGCAACTCCAGGAAATGTGCTTATTGCTTTGAAGGATGGTTAGTAACACCATTCCAAAAATTAGTGTGTTTCTATGCATGTTCTTGTATGATTTGGATCATGTAGGTATCCTACGTATCAAGTAACTGAAACATTGTTTATATTTTATGTAGAGGATATTCCGGCAGATATCGGTCAGGATAGAGAGAGTAGGTAAAGAAATGTGTCTGAATTGCGAATTAATTCCATTACAAGCGGTGGCAGAAACCAATCGCATACTCATTCATCTATTTTGATCTCTCTGTCTTTGTTGCGACTTTAATTTATTGTCCGATTGCTAAATCCTATTATTATTAACAGTAGCTGGACTCTGAAACGTAGGTTTGATTTCATAATTTTGAATGTACAAATTTAACTCATAAACTAATTTCCCCATCAAGGTTGCTGATTTGATTTGAATCTATAGTTCTTTATTCTTTTTTTAACTAAACAAAAACATGGATTCTTTTGCTCTTCTGTGGCCTTTTACTAGTAACTCCTCTCTCCGTATCTCTGGGGCACTATCAAAGGTCCCTCAATAAATTCCTCATCTCTTATTTTGGTCAGGATACAGCCATCTCGGTGTTGTAATGGAAATGAGTCTCAATTCAGGCACTATACATTTGTTCTAAAAGTACGTGATGCCTTGGTGAAGGAAAATAAAATAAATCATATCAAATAGCTCAATGTTTTGCCCAATGTAGGTTTCGATCGAACTTGGCTGTAGTTTATTTGTAAAGAGTTGTTTGTTGGATGGATTCTTTAAACTTCAATTAGCCTATTTCATTTTTTTCTGGAATGGTAACGAGATCTATATTAAGCATATTTTAGTGGTCATAGATTGAAGAGTTGCTTGATTGTGTTTATATAAAATATAATAAAGTCACTGTTCTATTGTTCGTCACTGTTAATTATAACTTCGATATTTTTGTTGCAAATGCCTGAGAAAATTGAATGGACTAGTAATAGCCTTTATATAATTCAAAATTCAATTGCTATTAAAAATGGAGAGTGGTAGTGAGTGAATTATGTTTAAATAAATAAATAATTTATGAAGGTTTATTATTGCTAAAAGAAAAAAAAGAAAAAAAGAAAAAGAAAAAGCATGAAATGGTGGACGGTAGTGTAACTTTGCAGAGGGTGTGGAGTGTAGTAGATAGGATTGGATGAAAATGATTGGGAAGATGAAGATTGATTGTCCGCCACTCATCTCTCATAGTTTGTATTCACAATTCACAATTCATAATTCACCCATTTCTCTGTTCTCTCGCCTCCAGGCTCCAACCTTCAAACAAACAAACCCCACCTTTCTGCTCCTCTTCCTTCTTTCTGATTCTCCCTTTTTACTTCCCCTATCTCCATCTCCATTCCCAACCCCATTTAACTCTGCTTTTTGACCTCCAATGGCTTCTGTTTCAGCTACTTCTCTGAGGTTCCAGCTACCGCTTAAGCCACCACATTCCAAGTTTTACCAGGTTTTTCCCTTAACCTTCCTTCTCCTCTCATTCTTCAATCCTTAATTTACCCCCCCACTTGCATTCCTTTTTTTTCTTTCTTCCCCCTCCCCACTGTACCATCTTTTGAATATACTTCATTTCATCTGTACTATCAATTATAATTCGTTATATTTTATTCAAGGAAGACGGCGGCGCTGATACGGATTCCTACCGCTTAACTCTCAAATCATCCTTCTTCTCTCCTTTACCGTTACGTATCCCCTCCAAGAAGCAGAATTCTGCTGTTCCTACTGCCCCCAAGTTCTCCATGCGCGTTGCTTCCAAACAAGCCTATATCTGTCGTGATTGCGGGTATGACTCTTTATCTCTCCTTCCTCTCTGCGTTTAACCCCCTAATTTACATCTTCATTTTCTCCATCCTCGTAACTAATTTATCTTTTGGACCAATATGTAGGTACATTTACAGTGATAGAACTCCTTTTGAGAAATTGCCTGATAAGTACTTTTGTCCTGGTAATTTGATTCCCTCTTCTTCCTTTCTCCGTCTTGGACGATATTCACCTGTGTTTAGTTATATATAATATTATCTCCTCTTTCCATACTTAATCTTTGAGTCTACCAGTTCAAATCAATTACAAGCACTCCCTGGTCATTCGGACCAATTAGTTTACTTGTTGACAATGAGTGGCCTTTATTTTGAAAAGAATAAGTTCCTGCCATTATTGTAAACCGAAAACTTAGATTACATATCTTCCAACAAAAAGTAAAGAAAGAACAATAGAAACAAAACTAAATAAATAAATTGAAAACTTATCCAACTACGGTCAGTATAAGCCACAATTCTGATGTAAATTATCATGCCTCCACAGTTTGTGGTGCTCCCAAGCGACGATTTAGGCCTTATGAGCAATCTGTGACAAAAAATGCTAACGAATTCGATGTGAGGAAAGCAAGAAAGGCGCAGATCCAAAAAGATGAAGCTATTGGGTAAGACGGGAAATTAAATTACAATCTTTATATATTATCATACATCTTAATGTTTATTTATTCAGTCTGACTGATATCACGTAAAAACGTTATAGGAAGGTGCTGCCGATTGCTGCTGCAGTGGGAGTCGTGGCACTTGTAGGTTTATACTTGTACCTGAATAGCGTCTTTTAGATCGAGTGGCTTGCTCAAGACGGGGGGCTTAACATCATTTTGTTCCCAAGGCTATGTTATATTGATTTAAATATTATATGTATTTTTTCTATCAACTATCCAAAAACCCTGGCAAATTGCTTGAGCTACGCAAGATTATATTTATATTCAATTGTTTACTGGACATATTTATTGCACTCAGTCGAATAGACTTTGATTCACTAGTTAATTTCTGGAGTATGGAGGTAGTTTCAGCTAGTTAATCATTTTTGTGTTGCATCCAAAGAATCGAATACAAAATACCCGTGGATTCCCTTTTACTTTCTCTGATCATTTGCCTTACCTAATTTTATGGACCAGTCACCAGTGGATATGGCTTTGGGGCAGATTGACTTGTGGGTGATTATATTTTAGAAGATTTTGCTTACTCAATTCTTTCATGGACTGGACAATTGATGTGTTGGGGGAGAAGAAAGTGTCAAGTGACCGCCCACAACGGTGTTCTAAACTTACCTCGTTGGTGCAAAACCAGGAAATGTGATTCTAAGGATGGTTAGCGAGACATTCTCAGAAGTAAACTTTTGATCTTGTGTGATTTGGGTTGGATCATGTAGGTTTCCCAAGTATGAGTTAAATTTAGTGCATTGCTAACATTTTTTGTAGAGGAATCAGAGGTAGATAAAGTAGTGAATTGCAAATTGGTGGTGGTTTTTCCATTCCCAAGACATGTTGGTTTGGTTGTCATTTATACAATAAAATCTGCATCACAGAACTTGGGGTGGAGGCCTATTATCCAGCAACGACTTGAATAGAATAAGTGACCTTTGAGGTTGAGAGAATGGAGCTTCATGAGAGGCACCTCGAATGGTGGCAAATGAGAGAATGTTGCCATAAACTTGGGTCCAACCAGCAACCTGAGACAGACGGGGAAATGCTCGATTAAAAATCGAGACGAGACACAATTGGAAATCAGGACAAATAATAAGGCGGCTTACCTGCTTTCCCTGGAACCAAGCACTGTAGGGAACACTGGTGTTAAGACCCAGCTCTGTTGCCAACCTATGAACCAGCCAGCGACTCCCCATCAATGGAATTACCGAATCCTGATCTCCACTGGAACGGATGATGAAATCAGATTTAATTTATGGTTTTGGTTTGGGTAATGCCTTTAAATTGAACCCACCTGTAAATCAAGACTCGTATGCCGGCTTTGACAAGTGACCCAACAATGGAGACAGTTGGTATTTCCAGGTTGAGTAGTTCATAGTCCAGAGCTCTGGTGTCATGTCAATAAAACGGTCAGATTTTAGTCCAAATCTTAATACCAATTACTAATACACAGCCAAAGCACAGTTGAATTACTCGCTGCAAACGGCCCACTTGTGGACTCCGACGAGACGGGCATGAAGAGCCTTTTTCACCTCCTCTCGGTTCAGATATTTAACAGTTTCGTCTTCAATGCAAACATCTACTCTCTCCCCGACATGCTGCCTCAAAAGTATCCTTAAATATCATAAATTTTATGATTATTAACCCAAACAAAGAAAAAAGAGAGAGACCATTTTGTACCTGTGGGCTTAAATATTTGGACTGTGAGAGCACTGAAGGAACGCAGACATCAAGAGTTACGTCATATTTGTCTACGAATTTACTGGTTTCCCTGTTGACTTGGGTCATCACCCCCAAACAAACCTCTGAGATTGAGTCTCTGTAGTACTCACTAACATATCTAGAATAGTTACAAGCAGAAGTGAACAATCTGTAAGTGGAGTCTGATATTAATCCATGCGACCAAAAAAACTCCGCCCTTGAATTCAAGTCTGTGGCGTACTCTAAAACCGGATTCCCTAGCTGCAATTATGAACAAACCACTGCATATCAAACACTTTTCTTTTCTTTTTCACGCCACATAAAAAACACAACTTACAGCAATTCCCTTCAGATTAAACAATTTCTCCTTTCTGTTGAATTCAGTCATAAGCCTCGCCAGCTGAGGAATGTAATGACCTGGTATAACGAGGGAAAAGATTTGGTCTTTTCTTTTTGTTCCATTGCAAGACACAGAGAAAGTGGGAGGAGGAGAAGATAGAAGAGAGAAATATGTCTTTATCTGGGTACCTGCATAACTCTCTCCTGTTAGAAATAGATCTCTATGCTTGTAATGAGGGAACTTATTGAACCACCTTTGCAAGAATACGAGATTGTCCCTTGCTGAACCACAGGTAAATATGCAACTTTGAAACATGAATCAACCACAATGAGCATACCAACATGATTTGCTTACCATTAACAAAAATCAAGTTGCTTTACAAAGTAGAAAGGTACTTAAAACATTAGTACTGTTCTTAATAATTTCTTAGCCAAATCAATAAGCATTTTTGAAGAGAGAAAGAATGGGTTGCGCCAGTCTTGAACAGGAGGGATGGAAGAATACCTGTAGCCTCATCATCCATTGTCGTATGAGAAGCGCTATCATTAGCATAAGAGAACCCAACTCCTGCAGGTGTCTCTAAGTACAACATGTTTGCTACTGAAAGGATCGAATTTGAACTTACCTTTACTGATAGCAGCCTACATAATATCCAGCAACTATGAAGAAAATGGTCTAGTTGATATGGAAACGGATACCTCGATTCCAGCTGTATTCATTTTTCACTAAAACATCATGGTTTGGCCTAAAAGGTCCATTTTCTGAGAACGCCCCGACTCCCAGGGAAGAACAACCAGGCCCTGCAAGAAGTCAGAAAAAAGGTCCTCCCTAACCAATCGAACAAGTTCCAAGGACTTTGAATTACAAGTAATATTGAATAAAGTAAGAAGTCAACCACACCTCCATTCAGCCAGAGAACCAAAGGCTTCGAAGCAGGGCCAATTTCTGCTTCAACAAAGTAGTAAAACAGTGCTTTGTGCTTTTGGTCATCTACATAAACGTAACCTGAAAACTGGTGAAACCCCACACTGGGCTGCCCTGGAAGGATAATAATCTTGTCAGAGTGGACATAAGCGGAGTCAACCTCCTTATAAATGCAAATATGAAGAATAAGAGCTGCCATTGCCATGGCCTTCCGTGTTGACGAAAACATGGTTTTGACAGTAAGAGACAACTGAGACAGAGGACCTAGAGAAAGTGCTATTTAAAAATGCTGCTCAGTGGAGAAAAAAACACAGGGCGTCGGCGTGGAGTACTAAATAAGCAGGCAATCTTATATTTAAATCGCCATCATACTTGAGCCTTTTTCCCTGGCAGGCCTGATATAGAATAGAATTAATCAAATCTGCGATTGGGTTGATATCCTAGAGCATGATTTGGTAGGACACACCCATAACATAAGAGACTGGTTTTTCCAATATGAAGAAACAAATAGAATATAAGGCTGCTTTATCAGAATTCAGAGCCCTGAAAGTACTGTTATGATGTTTCCCTATCTACTGTTCTCTAACAACAACAAAAAAAAAAAGCATCCCCCGCCAGTGTCTGGCATTCTCTTTCTACTGTTCAGTAATGAGGGTGAGAATGTGGCGTACATTGTAAAGGTGTTTTATACTACTACTTCCCACTTCATAGAAATCAGTTCTACAGTTATTCGTAAGACAAATTTCAACTCTTTCTATTAGATTTCAAGTATGGTATGATTATCTAACAGACTCTAGAGGGATTTTGAAGATTCTTGACAGGATTTCAGGGGTTCTTTTTAGTTTTTCGAGGAGAATTGGTTTTTCTTGCTCAATTTGTACTACATCTGCACTGCTCTACACCCAATAATAAGTTATTTCCGCAACTTTCAAATGATTTTAAGGAAAGACGATCAGTTCACTACAAGTCTACAACTACAATGCGTCTAGTTTAAATGAAAATTATATCACAAACAACTAAAATGATGACCCAGAATCAGCCACGATATTGTTAAAAGGGATGGGATCCGTGACAGGATTTTGTCCAGGAGCACGAAATAGTCCTTCAAATAAGATAACCCTGAAGGCTTCAATAGAAGGCAGCCTGCATCCATGACTTCTTCTTCTCGTCTCCAACTTTCTTTGTGTTTTCTTGTGAGAAAGAATTCTTTCCGAGAGCCTATGGGGAAAAGGCGCGCTTAAACTAATTATTGTTATGATCAGGTATTTGCACACAAATCCACATGCTTGAACCACATGTTCCCCATCATGGTTTCTCAAAATCTGATTATAGTTTAGTTAATGACTACTAAAGGTAATGGGGCCTCCGTCACTTTCTCTCTCCCTCACTTCATTTCATATCATGGCTAGTGGTGGTACCTTTAGTAGGTGGGCTACCAAATCTAATTTCTTTTGTTTGTTTGAGCAGATTAAGCCGCGGAGGAGGAAGTCAAGGATCCAAATGAAACCATCTTCTGATTCTGCCTGATTTTTTCATTTGAAATAGGAATTATATGGATGGAGACTTCACAATGTGTAGGCTTTGGACCACTGGAAAAGGTGTGGGTGGGCAGTGGGGTCTCTCTGCTTTGCTTAAATTATGGCGGTATCCAACATTAGCAACAACCAAAATACAAAGGACATCAGGTATCATTTTCAAAACCATGCTTCCCATTATGCAACGTAACTCGCTTAACCCCCGAGGCCAAGACACTTTATGCGTATTGGTGTTGAACCCTTCTTATTTCCCATCATTTGAGTTTTGGAAATTGGGTTTTCATATCTACAATCACTTTGGTTGTTTGAAATGGTGGTGCCCTCATTATCTTACTCATACCACACTGAGCCAGCCACATTTTGTGGATTGAAGAGAAAGCTGAGTTCTTTTTGTGGACTGGACTACTCCCAGTCTCCATCCCACCTTTGCCTTGCAGAAGAAGATCAGAAGGGATGTAGTACAAATTCAACAATACGATTCTACTACCTTCAAAACCTCAACGAAAATGGGTTATTTCATATTTGTATTAAGCTTCTTTATTATTGTATTCTCAGTAGGGCTACTTAATGATAAATTAGAATTAGAATTAAAAGTTTCTGGACAACATTAGTCTTGAAAAAAAATTCGTATGATGGATGCTAAGTTTGCTTCTTTTTTCTTCCCCTCTCTTTCCGTTGGCTTTTTACTCTTTGAGGGGAGGGGAAAAGGTCAAAAACTTTATTTTAAAAGAAACTCGTTGCTTTCAAAAGCGTGGGTTAGTGGGGGCAATAGCGTCAACTCCGGTCTGCAATTGATGAATAGACTGGTCCAGCCCCTCCTCGTTTTGAGAGCAGAAAACAACACAATAACATATTTCATATTGCATTAATTTCTAAGTTGCAAATTGAACTTGTAGGTTATTAAAACAAAACATATTCTCTCATCTCTCTTAGGTTAGGTAGCTTAAGATTGGTGTTTAACAACAAGGTCCTCAATCAAATCGGCAGCTTCTTGTACTGTGGTTATGTTCTGAGCGTTATCCTCTTCGATACTGATTTCAAATTCTTCCTCTAAGGCCAAAATGATCTCCACCTGTTGGGAAAACGTATATTTTGTTTTGGTTGTCAAACTGACCAATAAACAGAATCGTAGCTAATATAATAAGGGAAGCAAAGGAAAGGTTACTGAACTGTGTCGAGGGAGTCGGCACCAAGAGCTGAGAACTTGGATTCAGGGGTGAGTTGTGAGTCGTCAGGCAAAGCCAATTGCTTCCTCACAATTGAACACACTTTATCAACTGTCTCTGCTTTTGCCTGTCCATACACTTACTGCTTATTAATTCACATGTTAACTGTTTATGCGACAACAAAAACAACATGAGAATTGAGATGACATGAAACACAGAGTTAAATGAAAATGTCAAAACTTAATTACCGACCGCACAAGAGACACGAAGGTGGGATTGGGATTGGGATTGGGATTGGGATTGGGAGGTTCTCACAACACGCAAACCATTCTTAGCCAATCCGCCGGCCCAGAAAATTTTCAAACTTAAACTTCTTCTTCTCACAACCTACCAGCATACGGATACCATTTAGAGAATTGTAATTGATAGGCACCTCAACGGGCAAACACTGGAAGTGGGAGATTACCTGCTTGACGTTGGTAGTGGTAGGCAGGTTCAGAGGTTGCTGGAATCTCAGGCAAGTAGCTGAAAAAGAAGCCATTTGATTTGATTACAGACTTAAATTATTCAATGGAAAAGGAACTTCAGAAGGAGAAAACAGCGGAAAGAAGAAGAAATTGGATTGGATGAATAGTTGAAGTGGAAAGAAATGAGTGAGATGGATTGAGTGCGACTACGAGTGACGTACATTGCCTCTCCTTACATCACTTTTATCAACTCCTATTCCTACCTCCTATCTATCGATTCCTCAACTGGCCCTTTTCTTAACAATATATGGTATCTTTATCTATTCTGAGATTTCATTCATTTTTACCCCTAAATTTGATAAAATTGTAATATTTTTTCAAGTTTAAAGTACAATTTGATAAAATCAAAAATTTAGAGTAAAAATTGATACACCTTACCAAATTCAAGGTTAAAATTAATATTTTCTCATTTTCTTAGTGTTATATTTTCAATCATTTTGTTTATCTTAAAACAATAAAAAAAAATTTAAAACATACCTACACCAAAGTCTATATTGGTTCTATGGTAACACTCAAATATAGTAGACTCGTGAAAATTGAAAGATCAAATCTTATATACTGTTCTTTAAAAATTTTTAAAAAAATTCTTATATATGGTTGAAGATTACATCATGATCTACAATATGATGGGGTTTATACACTTTGGCTTGGATAGAAATTTGTAAAGAAAAAAAAAAGATAATTTTTTTAATAAGATAATTATAAAGATTGACTTAGAAATAAGGAATGATTTAGTTAATTACAATGTTTTCAATTTAAATATTTATGTGATTACAAAACCACCTAACTACATTGTGATAATTATGCTAGTGACAGAGTAAATATTAATTGACCATAGTTTAACTTCTCGAATGATTAATGGAGCCATTAAACTGATTATGACCGTATTTATTAATGATGTGAATCAATGTAAATTAAGACTGATGGTGATTGAAAATGGAAGTCAACAAACATCGAGGGCCAGGAATGGATGGTAAGATTATTCTACTGATCTGCATTACGATGGAATAACATTTTTTGTTGGGTTGAGTTGCCGCCACACGTACAAAAATACAAGTTTTAAGGTACGTGTGTTTGTGCTTGTGGGTGTTTGCGTCTCTGCATGCCAGCTTAACAGCCAATGCCTATAAAGAGCGCGCAAAACAGGGAAAGCCCTGTGAAATTCTCAACCTTTTTTTTTGCCCACTGCGATTGGGTTAATTATATAAACTTTTTCTTTGCCCATAATCACCACACGTATTCCAATTCCCACTGCCGATGCCCATTTTATAGTAAAACCCCACTAATTGTATGTTCCGGATCCGATTACCTGAAAGAGAAAGAGGATAGCAATGACTGTCTCCAAAGATGTCCAACAAACTCTCATCCCAAGCTTTGTGTACGCTGCAAACCCCAATTCGTGGAGTCCCCATAGAGTGATTAGTAGGGATTCCAGGATGAGGACAACCCCATCGAACAATGGCCACGAAAACTTTGCAATTCCAGCCCCAAAGGAGAAGATAAAGATGTATTCACCCGCCTTCTACGCAGCATGTACAGCAGGCGGAATATTGAGCTGTGGACTCACCCACATGGCTGTCACCCCCCTCGATCTCGTCAAGTGCAATATGCAGGTCGGTATAAGTCTAAACACGTTTCTTTAAGCTCCATGTCCCTTTTAATTATGCTGTATCGACCACATTCCACATTATAGATTGACCCAGCAAAGTACAAGAATATCTCGTCTGGTTTTGGAATTCTGCTGAAGGAGCAGGGAGTGAGAGGGTTCTTCCGCGGTTGGGTGCCCACGTTGCTTGGTTACAGTGCTCAGGGTGCATGCAAGTTTGGATTTTACGAGTTCTTCAAGAAGTACTATTCTGACATGGTTGGAGCAGAGAATGCAGCCAAGTACAAAACTTTGATATACCTTGCTGGTTCCGCATCTGCTGAAGTAATTGCCGACGTCGCTCTCTGCCCCATGGAGGCCGTCAAAGTTCGAGTCCAAACTCAACCTGGCTTTGCTCGGGGTTTGGCAGATGGCCTCCCCAAGTTCATCAAGTCTGAGGGTGCTCCTGGGTATATATTACAGACACTAGTATATATATATATATATATATATATATGAATCCCAATGCATCATCATCAACATCAAATCATTTCTTTTCTTTTACAGGCTCTACAAAGGTCTGGTTCCACTTTGGGGGCGACAGATTCCATGTAAGTTAATAGCATCAAAAACCCATTCCATCCCTAAACCATGGGGGATTCCTCCTTTCCGAAATTAACTCAAGGTGGGTTTTGCAGATACCATGATGAAATTTGCATCTTTCGAAACAATTGTTGAAATGCTGTACAAGTGTGTCATCCCAAGGCCTAAAGAGCAGTGTAGCAAATCTCTGCAGCTTGGAGTGAGCTTTGCTGGGGGATATGTGGCCGGCGTCCTCTGTGCTGTTGTCTCACACCCGGCTGATAATCTCGTTTCATTTCTCAACAATGCCAAGGGAGCAACTGCCGGGGATGTAAGTGTGATGCTTAACCCTAACTTCAATGCCCCCACCTACATTTCTGATTGTCCTACTCTCATTTTGCAGGCTGTCAGGCAGTTAGGCTTATGGGGTCTTTTTACTCGTGGCCTTCCGCTTCGGATTGTTATGATTGGAACTCTTACCGGGTCTCAATGGGGAATATACGACGCATTCAAAGTTTTTGTTGGACTGTACGTCTTTTTGGCTTCATCTTTCCTACATTCCATTTCCTTCCAGCTCCACAGTTTCATTGAACTTGTCAATACATATTAAATGTCATTTGCTTGATCTTGTAATTATAGGCCAACAACTGGTGGCGCTACTCCTGCTCCTACTGCCAATAAGTGAAACGTGAGCCGCTTTGTTTCCACTAATTGCCAACAAGTGCACATGTTTGTAGCTCAAGACTTGGAAATGATTTTAATTCTCCTTAGGACAATAAAATAGGGGCTTTTCACGCTAAAGAAGCGCTTTTTTGTACGAAATCCTGCATTCTGTTGCCACTTGCATCATTCCCTTTTCTTTCTGTATTTGATATTTAGGGAACCCTCTAAACTTCAAGCCAAAAAAAATTCATGGCTTTAATACATGGGCTACTGTAAACTTTCTCCAATAGTTTTCCATCTATAAAAGGCAATGGTATGCAAATTCCCTAGATACTGGCTTTAATGATTAAAAAGAATAAAAGAATATATCATTTTTTAGATGATCTGTCCCCGATTGAATGAATAACTTTTGGATGAAAAGCGATCTTTTGATTATGCCCGAACTAGTTCCAGTTAATTATCTAAACTTCTAGAAGATTCTACAGACGATTCAATTGCCAGAAGATTCTACATAGTTGAGTTACGATACCCCGTACCTGGTCTGGTAGAGGACCCTTGAATCACCAGTTAGTTTTATCTTGAAACTTTATGCTTGGGTATGATTAACAAGAGGGTAGACAGTGTCAAACACAACCCTTGCAAAGACGTGCCGAAGTTCTAGCAGGTTTCCAAGAGCTAGAGACTCATAATTAATCTTTCCTCGCTTGGGAAGAAATCCTCTCTCTGCACCCTCTACAACGCACTCAAAAATTTTGCATACCTTCAAGTACACTGTCAATGGGATAAAAACCTGCAAAATGTAAAATTTATAGCATATGATTCCACAAGCAAGATATGTAGGCAAACAAGCTTGTTAAGCACACAGGCATACACTGGGTAATTATCTCAGGCCTCAAGCAAAATTGCTTAACAGAATGCAATTTCACATCAAAATGAACTTAACCTTCTAATTTTGAAAAATAAAAGAGAGGTCAAAATGAGGAACAATTACTAGATCCGAGGCCGGTGCTTGAGGATACATATCCAGGGCTAGAGATACAAAATGCTCGTCAGTCATCTTGAGAAGTGCAGCTTTAACAGACGTAGTAAGATCCATAACCTCATCAATCAAAGCTTGAACCTCCAGATTCTCAGGTTCTAACAATTCATGAAAGTTGACATCATGCGCTCTACTGATGCTCCTAGCTATGCTGATTGCTTCCATAATATTACCACCATTGTGGACTGCAAGGCTAAATGCTGCAACCACTAAAGGACTCCTAGGCTGGTCAGACAGGGCAGCATGGAATGCTAATACTGCAACCCTGAAAGAGAAAACACTGTTTGAGACTTGCTCAGTGGGTCCGGTAAAAACCAGTTTCTGACATAAATGCTTCCCCAAAAGAGATACCAAAGTTTGGAAACAAGGACCCTCAATTCTCATAAATGAAATATTAATTAACAAGTTCAAATCATGATTCACCCAACATTTTACAGGATCAGTACCAATAGGGGGTTTCAGCTATAGGCCATAAACTGAACAGCTATCATCTAATTGGCAACGATCATTTAGCATCATCTTAGAATATTGGACAGAATGTGGCATCTTAACTTCTGGAAGATGCATCATATTTCCAAAATTAAAACCAAGATATATTTACTGCTCCTATCATGCTTCATTCAACTTTGAAATTCAACCAATAACACACGGGGAAAAAGAGTTCCACTATCTACTAGAATAACCTAGAGATATAAGTTTACATTTCAATTACAAATTAGAACTAATTTTTTTACTAGAATTGGTAAATTCTAATTTATGGAAAGGATAAACTTCATTGAGACACCATGTCAAACCATGACGATGATTATAGTTAGCAATAGTAGAACACACGGGGAAAAAAGAGTTCCGCTATCTACTAGAATAACCTAGAGATATAAGTTTACATTTCATTTACATATTAGAACTAAGTTATTAAGCACTCTTCACTAGAATTGGTAAATTCTAATTTTATGGAAAGAATAAACTTCATCGAGACACCATGCCGAACCATGACGATGATTATAGTTAGCAACAGTAGAACAGTGTACTTTAGTTATCAACAACAATCTTACCATAAACTACAGTGACAAGGCCTATTAGGTGCCAGAAGTTTATCCAAGCTTGAAAATAAGGACTGCATTCATACCAACAATGTCAGTTAATAAGAAGTAATTGCTATTGACCAATGGTGTCATCAATTCATAATCAGGTAGGAAAATCGTCAAATTCACATCACCCATGTCCTATAATTCATTATTTTGCAAAGCTTTACTTGATCTGTATTACAACAGACATCACCAAGGGCTCTATACTTTGTAAACTCCAGAATAATTTCATAGGACATTGAAGAAAAGTAAATTCTGATTAGCACTGACCACAAACGGTCAGTAATAGTGAAGAAAAGGAAAGAGAATTACCAAAAGCATATTTGACCTCTTGTCAGACCTCCGAAAACCATAGTGGATAAAATATGCGGCCTACAATAGGACACTGTCTCACTTATTTGTAATCCATAACTGGAGGAAAAAAAAAGCCAAACATCAATTCACCTGAATTGGTAGAAGCATTTCTAGTAGTCCATATTTCCATAACAACCTCAAAGAAGCTTCAGCAGAACCATAAGACAACATATAGTTCATTTCCATCAGAAGCCTTCCCTGATATTTTAAAGGAAGGACGATCAATTAGAACAATTGTTCAAGAATATTAAAAGCCAAGGAAACGTTACAGATAAAATATCACAAAAATATAAAAACCTTATCGAGTCTAGACACCAAGGAGGATAACTTTTTAATAAATCGAGCAGTATCCTTTGCAAGGTGGAACCCTAAACGAGCTGCAACTCTGATTGCTCGCAGGATTCGACCTGTCAAAATAGATGGAGTTAGGTATTGCTTTTTGGGTAAACATGTTCTGCTGAAACTCACTTATATATGTTTTTCACCCACACATTCAATTCTACAACCTAGTCAACATATGATAAAGGAATATTGCAAATGAATACTTACCACAATCCTCTTGAAGGGAAGTGTGGGCAGGAACCACAGTTCGTACCTATGCTCACAGAAGATCATATAAGAGAAATTATAATATCTACTAGGGAGGTTTTAAGTGATTATTTAAATAATAACTTGAGAGAAATGCATGCATACTTTAGCTTGTCTTATATCCTCCATTCCTCCCAAGTAGTCGTACACTGCACTGTTGTATGGGTCAAGCATCAACCTGCAAGAAGTTAAAGATTAGCTGAGGATGGAAGGATGAAAACCACTATCTTTTTTTTTTTGTCTATCTGTGAGTGTTTAGAAGGGGACCCAAAAAATTTAAATTTTCATTTGCCATAAAACCTACTATTTAAGAAATTTTAGAAGTTGT
Organism: Telfairia occidentalis; assembly: GCA_026257165.2. Taxonomy (NCBI): domain Eukaryota; kingdom Viridiplantae; phylum Streptophyta; class Magnoliopsida; order Cucurbitales; family Cucurbitaceae; genus Telfairia; species Telfairia occidentalis. The sequence goes on along the minus strand of JAOANK020000022.1, from coordinate 12,592,006 downwards.
ATCATAGAGATAGGAATTTGTATTCTCGAGATGCAGGATCTCATAAACCACCCGTTAATGGTAAAGTCACGTTGCAAGCAATTCTTCCAACGGACATAATCTTCCTCTTCACAGTTCATAGGCTTTTCAATAGCACAGTTCAACTGTTTATCAAATGGCCGACTGGATGTGCTAAAACTCGACACCTGAGATTTTAAAGAAAGTTAAAAATTAATATTACAACATGAAATCATAACATATCAAAATGTTGTAATATCCATCAATGCCCAGCCCATTGTACAACAATATATGGTTAAGATATCACTCATTCACTGATAGGAAGAGAATCAAACCTCTACAACAGTGTCATCGATGTGCACATGGCATATAGGAAACCTCCTCCCAACTATTTCACACCATGAAAATGTTCTTGACACCTTTAAATGGTACAATACAATACAATATATATATTAATGATGAGTGGCCAAACTTTTAGTGATATATATAAAGTACTTTTTTTATAAGAGATATATATATAAAGTACTTGTAAACAAAAACTGATAAAATAGGCCAAAACTGAGGCTTAACAGTATTAGTAGTCCCTGTTAAACCTGAAACTTGCAACGTATAACTATGGAGCTTTGGACAAAAACAGGTTCCAAGATATTACGGTCTTTTTCCATGGAGATTTATGTAATATGCATTCTAATCTCTGATATAGAACATAAAAGACATGTTCAGTAGCCAATTTCCAGTAATATGCTTCATCATATTCTAGAAATTACACCAGAACACATTCCGACATAAAAAATTGAAATTAGAAGTGTCTCGTAAAGATAGATTGTAGAAATGTCCACTAGCAAACTGATTTCCAATATTCTTCCTTTTTTAATCAAACAGGTAAAAGTGGAGTTTTACCTTTTTCTGTTTTCTTAGGTTTCTATTTTTCTTTAATTGTCAAAAAAAAAAATGTTAAATTACAAATTTAGTCTCTGAACTTTCAAACTTGTATCTAATAAGTCCGAACTTCAAAAAAGTCTAATAGGCCCTTGGACTTTTAATTTTATGTCTAATAGATCCCTGACATATTTGACATTTTAAAAAAATTATGTATTAGATAGAAAATTGAATTTTGTGTCTAATATATCCGTAAAATTTTTTAAATGTCAAATAGGTCAAAGACTTATTAGATGCAAAATTAAAAATTTAAAGACTTATTTGACACCAAATTAAAAGTTTAGGAACAGAATAGACATTTTTAAAAATGCAAAGATCTATTAGACACAAATTAAAAATTTAAAGAAATTTGACACTTTTTAAAGTTTCAATGCCTAAACTTGTAATTTAACCTTAAAGGATAAAAAATAGAATTATTAGATAATGCTTACATGTCTATCCTCACTACATAGAAGTATTTACGTCGGGAAATAAAGTTTCCTCAGTAGCGAAGTATGAAACATAAAACATTGTGGAGGAGATAGGTTGAGACGAACCTCCTTAAGCTCTGCTGAAGTTATTATGTCAAAATCCTTTGGCGTTCTGTTCAAGATCAGATCCCGGACACAACCTCCTACAAGGTAAACTTCATAACCTAGAACATGAAGTAATTATTACAGGAGTAGTCATAAAAAAATACGAAATACTAAAAGCGAGAGATGAAAACAACGAACATTATGATCTTCAAGATGACACTAAAATGTTGAATCATACTTTGACGAGAGATGAGATATATATACGAGAATGACAGAAGGTAGGATAGGGTTACCTTTTTTCTTGAGCCCGTTAAGAACTTTTCTGGTAGGTTTGGGAATCATGGAAGTACGAATCCCAAGCTCCTCGGAAGAAAACTTCTTCCACTTGGGCAGCTTAGAAACATAATCATCGAATTCTTCACCAAGAAGGAATTTTGAAAAAATAAATAATTAAATAATAGAAAAAGGAAAGCAACAGAGGCTTGGTTTTGTGTAACCATAAAGAAGAAGAAGAAGGTACAAATGAAAATGAAAAGAAGTTGGAAAGTAGAAAGAACCTGTAAATTCCGTTGGGAGAGACGGAGAGTTTGTGTGGAGATTGAGCAGAGTATGTGTTAGATGAACAGAGTGTGGCCGTGTAATGAAAGTGGGGGGCAGCTGAATGAATGAGGTGAGGTGAAAGGCAGGAGAGAAAGGTTAGATAGGACTTGGGAGAGAGGCAGAAATAGAATTACCTTGCGGACGAAGCGGAAGAGTGATGTTTGGAGAGAGAGATAAGATCTGCAAGAGCCTACTGGTACAGCATCCAAACGAATCATCGCCATCGCCATCGCCATATGTGAAATACAGGAATGAAAATGAAAATGAAAATGAAAAATGGTGATCTGTTAATAACAAAACGAAGGTGAAGCATGGGCACCCTGACCTACAAGGCTAGATACAAATACAACTACCCGATGAGAAATAAAATGTGGAAAAGACAGTGGTTTTCATTTCATTCTCTACTGGCACTCACTGGGCCGGGCCGACATTTCGACTAAACTAGGGCTAGGGCTGTGGCTAAGAGAAAGAGCAGTCAAAAAAGTTGGATGAAATGAAAACGGAGGCTTGCGCGGTTGGTTGCTCGAGAATTTATTAGATTGATTTGGTGCACATCAACACTCATATATAATACCACTTACCAATATCAAAAGAGATCAATTTGGTTCAATTATACCTACAAAGGAAGAGAGGTTGAAATCTGTGTAATGCTAAATTAACACTAGACACAGCTTTCTGCAAGCCTAACACATGTACCTTCCATGCACTCATTGCTAAATGAATTGATGGGTGACTTTGACAATGATGACTTCCTAAGTTGTCTTGGCTAGATACTAATAGATATGGACTATGTTTGATGTGATTTGATTGAGCAAGATTTCAAGGAGTGTCTCGTGTCATGTGGAGTTCTTGAGCGAGTAATCCTCTTTTGTTATAGTTATAGCGTCATGTTCAACACTTCTTAAAACAGGTAAACTAGGTCGATTAATTAAGTTCTCTTTTTTAGAACAAAAACACGAAAAAAAAATATGAAAAAGTAAAATAAGAAAGATGGTTAATCGAACGCCTCAACAACAAGGATTCGTGATAATTGCATATTGAACCCAAAGATAAAGCTCTTCCATCCAAATTTTTTAGTGTTGTTGGCGTCAAGCATGGAGGGAGAGAGAATGTGTTACGCCATTGTTCACCAGACTGGTTAGGAGAATGTCTGTAACCTGGGCACTTCTCTTCCAAACGCCAAACTATTTGGGAGTCAATTTCAGCCACAATGAGTCAAACCTCAACCTCCCTTACCAAGGTAATGTCAACCTTGAGAGTTAGGATTTCATCCAATTCAACTGAAACAGTGAGTTGCACACATCTTTTCAAGACAATCATGGTTTCGCCCATAGAGTTACACGTACGTAAGTTAAAATTTATCTATATAGTCTTTTGAAAAGAAATTACTCAAATATTTTGGGACTAGATGCGATGTCTAAACAAATAAAAAGGTGTTAAAATAGATGTGTTTGTGTGGGAGAAATAGAAGAAAATTGTCTAAAACTAGGGTTGGGTCACGAAGGACCCAAATTTACAACAGAATTAGTAGAGGTGAGAGCAGAAATGGTGGAGGGGGGAGGCCCAACCCCAAATCTAATCATGAAGGGAAACCAAAGGGGTATTGAGACACGCGGCAAATTCCCAGATTTACATGGCAATTGGCTTTGGCATTGGTACCTCTCTTTCCCATTTCTCATTTCCCCCGTTCTTCTTCCCCTTTGATGTCCTCCACTCGCTCGTCACTTCCTCCTTTTCTCTCTTTTCCACACTCCCATCGCCGTTCCGCTTTTTCTCCCTTTCCTCACTGCACCTGCATTCCAACTCCTCACTCTTTACGCCCTCCATTAACTCACAATTAACCAACCCCCTCTTCTTTAATGGCCGATATTCAACCGCCCGACGCCCAGATGAACGGCGGACCTGGGCCTCTCGTCGTCTCATCCGAAACCGTTGGATCCAAACGCCAACGAAGGCCCAGCGTTCGATTGGGGGATATCGGTGGCGACCAACCGTATGATTCCTATGCGCGCCGAACCAACACCAATAAGCCCTGGAAGTTTGCTTTGGATAATCGGAAGGACTCCGCTGCTGCCTCTGCCAAAAACTCCAAAACTCGCCCCTTGACCAACTTGACCTCGGCCGGGGCTGAGTTTCACGACACCCTAGAGGGCGAAGACAAAGAAAACAATTTGGATACCGTTGCAATTGGCAGCTGGAGATTAAAGGATTCCAAGCGGAGAGGCTCGGCGGCCACCAAGAGGGTCAGAACTAATTGGGTATCCTCCAAGCACGACGAAGGCGGTGGAGGTGGAGGTGGAGGTGGGGGTGGGGAAGGCGAGGAAAAGTATAGCGCCGGCGAAGATGCCGATGAGGGGTACCGAGATTACGAGGTTGACAACTCGGAAAGTCCCTTGAAAGAACAAAGCTCAATGCATTCGCTTGAGAATTTGGCGATGGAAGGTCAAGGGAATGAAAGGGAGATGCTTTATCAAGGGAATAGAAGATCTATCCGGTCTAGGGTTTCGGAGGGGAGGGACCACCAAGAGGGACTCGAATTTTCAGGGCCTTCGGATACTGATGCGAGGAATTGGAAGTGCGGGACTAGTGGTGATAGGAATGGGAACGGTGGGAGAGGACTTTGTGGGGAAGATGGGGTTAGGGTTTGGCTCAATGGTTTAGGGTTAGGTCGGTATGCTCCAGTTTTTGAAATTCACGAGGTGGACGATGAGGTTTTGCCAATGTTGACACTCGAGGATCTCAAGGATATGGGAATAAGTGCAGTTGGGTCGCGCAGAAAAATGTACTGCGCAATTCAGAAGTTAGGGAAGGGATTTTCATGAGTTTTGATCTATATGTATCCAAATTTCAGCCATGGCAATGTAAGCTGCTGCATGCCTGAATTAGTTTTTGAGCCATTTTGCTACATTTTCTCATATTGGACATTATAGGTTCTTTTGTTAGTCTCTCATATTTCTGATTTTAGTGCTTACATCTTCTCCTATAGTACAATTTTTCCCATAATCTTTTTCCATTTGATCGTGAAATCGATGTGGTGAAATAAGAGTACTGCTAGTGGTTGCTACTAGATACAAAAGAACCAAAAAAAAAAAAAAAGCCATTTCTTGCCCCATTCTGTGACTGTGATGTGATTGATCTGATTCCCCTCCCTGGCTCTAGTATAGTAATTGACCATTCTGGTTTCTTAATGATGTTTCTTGGTCTTACATGGGAAAATTTTGCATATTGTGTTATCAGAATAGTACAACAACTGCATTAGTTATATGGCCAAGTTTTACCACTCTTGGAACTGAAAGCCGATGGTGTTATTGTGATCACAAGTCTCGTGGCCCCTGGGGTTTGCGTGCACACCATACAAAAATAGTGCATGCCCATGCTGAGTAATCCATTTTGCGAAGAAATGCTAGTGGCCAAGGTAATCTCCATTTTCCAGAGAAATAACGAAGTTGAGCTACCATACCATCCATTTTTCAATTTGAAGACCTGCAGTAGATTCAGGCCAGTTTTCAGTTTGCTGCAGATTAGAAGCCAAACCCCCTTTGGGAAAGAGTTTCATTTCCCAAATTCAATTTGTTGGAGTAACTCTAGCCTGTTCCTGTTTGATTCTTTTGAATTTCTTCAGTATTTGATATGTAGACGCTCTGCTCACTGTGGAGGAGACAGCAAAACAACTTTTGCCCCGTTCTTTGGAGATGTATTTCATTGGAGCCCTTTCTTCGCCTTCTTTGCATTGTGTATTCTAATATTAGCAGAGAGTTCACTACAGAGAAATGCCGCACCATCTCATTCTTCTAAAATAAACCGATCCCCTAATTCTGCAGTTTCATGGGAATCAAATCAAAATTCATTCCGTGTTTATACAACGTTGGTTTTAAATTATTTCAATCCGATTCTTGTATTCTTATCTAATACCTATTTTAATCTTTCAAGCTTGGTCTTCATGATTGAATTTCTGCTGTACCATATATGTAACAAAAAGAAATATCATTTGAGGCAATACAAATGGTGAAATTTTGGTGAAATATCATTGAAGAATAAGCGACTGACCAATTCTGAGAATGACGCTTAGGTGTTTGGAAATCGTTCGCACTTGTTAAAAAGGGAATAAGAAAAATGAATGTAACCGTGCGTGTGAATTTTTTTTTTTTTTAAAGTAATCACAAGGAACAAAAGTCTGAAATCTGAATCCATTAAAACGAGGTAATCTCATGACTAAAATCACAACAATACCCGTGCATTAATATACCAAAATTCATGAAGATCGCATGTCATATATGATATGGGTACAAGAGATACAGATTCAAAAACTTCCCACTATTCACAACCAAGTGGCCTCTACCTTCCCCTCCCCTGCTCTGACAAGTGTGTGAGGAGCTGCCTTTGACAACAAGCTCCTGGCTCCTGCTACCAACAACATTTATCGGAAATATAAAAATCCAAAACTCAATTTCTTTTCAACTCCGTTTCCTTTTCGTCCTAATCCACCTTATGTGGATCTTTTTCGGTTTGCTGCTTCTGGGCCTCCGCGGGGAAGTATTTTATACCAACCAAATCACCAACTCGACTGATAACCTATCAAACATTAAAAATTTGAAGAACTGCAGTTATCAGCTAAGTTAACAACAAAGCATCAAATCCAGAAAATTCAACACAATTCTAAAGAGGCTGCTTCGACTCTGTACAGGAAATTTGCAGCCTCGGCGCAGTACAAGATCTGAGAAACGTGATACCTACATCAACATGACTTCAAAACTTCTATCTTTTCACTTTATTTTTGAACCTGAAGGTCGTTTACTTCCACAAAAAAATATGGAAAGAAATGCGTGTGTAATAAAAACCAATACCTCCTCATACAGTAACTATTCCCTCACAAATTCACCAAGTGTGACATTTATCAAACAGAATTTAAAGAACAATGTTCTCAACCAAGAAACAATATTATCAATCATTCAGAACAAACAGTTTAGGAACCGTAGCTTTCATCGACAACTTAAACTGCCATTTAATGAACATCCGATCAGGCAGTTGCAAACTATAATAAACAATTGAAAAGGCTCTTTATTGTCAATTTATGTTATTACTTTCTCACTAATTTCCTACCACAGGATATAGTTTGCTTAAATAACTAAAATCGAGCATGTCAAGTAAATGCCTTCATTTATGCTTCATTACGACGACACTTTTAAATCAAGTAGGCATACTACATTGTAAAGGTCGGCTTTTTGTTCAATTGAGATATACAATTTGAAGATGAAAAACAAAAGAATCAACTATGGTGAAAATGGTAAGTAAGAAGTTATAATAAGTCAAGAATGACCTCTAAGGCTTTAAGGAGGTCATCCTTCGTATGCGAGGCAGATATGCAAATGCGAGCCCTTGCCAAAAGAAGAGGAGTAGCTGGAAAAGCAACAGTGACAACAGCAACCTGTCCAACCACAAGCAAAGTAACATACTCACCTTGAGAAGATGTCGAAAAGAATGTCTACAATGGATGAAACTATCAGGCTAGCCACATAATGCAGACTTACATTCTGCTTGAGGCATTCCCTAGAGAAAGCAGGGATTTTTGCAGGGTTGTAAAGCATTATAGGCATTACGGGAGAATCATTATCTCCAAGAACTTCAAATCCCATTTTCTGCAGCTCAGACCTAAAGAAGTTACTGTTTTCACGTATCTTAGCAAGTTTCTGAGCACCTGTTTAGAAAAGGAAAAGAAATAATTTGTTGGTAAATCAGAAACCTTCAGTTTAGAGGAACATGAGCACACTCTAATATGATCAGGCTATGGATTAAAACTATTCTAACCTCTACTAGAACCATCTTCTCCAAGAATAACTTTGATAGAAGATATGATTTGTTCAGCAGCTGGTGGTGATATAGATGTTGCATAAAGGTGAGCTGGACAAGTGTACTTGAGATATTGTATAAGCTCCTGAAATGACAAGACAAATACTATATTTGATGAATTTATCAATTGAATGATTTAAGCCACAATAGAACACTTAAGAAGTTGATTTTAAAAAAAAGCCAAGAAACTAAAGTTATAACATGTAATAGTACAAATGAGTGACTCGTTCCTATAAGACTTCTTGTATATGAGAATAAGCAGACAAGAAAAGATTGCCAAAAAAGAAAAAAGTTCCAACACCCTGATATTTCTAATGAGGACTACAAGACAAACTGGCTCATTGAGGAATAAATATTGTACGAACCCCAACTGGTCAGCTGTAACTCTAGGTGGCACAAAAATACAGAGGGAAAAAAGCCTAAGTCATGTTGACCAGAAATTCAAGACACCCAAAGATATAGGACTAAATTTTATGTTGTGATTACCTGTAAGAATTGAAGAATACGAAACAAATACTGCTAGAGTCTTCATGAACTATGTTGTTCAACTTCATTTAACAATATCGTAGAACCCTCTTTTTTAGTGTTAGAATGTATTATTTAATAGAATAAATTGCACCTTGGATCCTGCAATGTAGCCTCCACACGATCCAAATGATTTTGTAAAAGTTCCCATCATGATGTCTACATCAGCTGTGTTCACTCCCAAGAGTTCGCAGACACCTCTGCCTGTTTTTCCAACTGCTCCTATGCTGTGAGCCTCATCCAAATAGACATAGGCCTAAAATAAAGAGAAAAACGAAATGCTAAAAGCAGAGATCTAAGTCAATACATGAGAATTTTGCGATCAAGATTGATTTGACATTTCTCCATAGCCATTTCTTAAATTTCATATATCACCGATGTATCTCTTCTTTTTGTTCTTTTTCATCTCAAGAAGTCAGTCATCCAAAAATTAAGAATATGTTCTTGGATTAATGAAGAAGCAGAAATCTCGGTCCAGTAGTCTGAGTGAATTACTTTATATTTCTTGCAAATGGCAACAATGTCCGGGAGTTTGCATATTTCCCCTTCCATGCTATATATGCCTTCCACAACAACAATTATCTTCTTCCAAGGTCGGTGTGTTCTAGGTTGTCCATCAGCAATTTGCTCTCTCAAAACTTTATCCAAATGCGATGGAGCTGAAAATGGGGGAAAGAGAGTCAGAAAATTAGAGTTCTTACATTGAATAGAAATTGCAATAATCAGAAGAAACGATTGAGGTTCTATACCACTTACTATTATGTTGAAAAACACGAACTGTAGCTCCTGATCCCCGAGCACCATTAACTATTGAATTATGATTCAATGAATCGCTAATAATTAGTCCTCCCTGCAGTTGAACAAAAAGTCAGATTTTCACACACTTCTTAATAATCATGCAAGAATAATTTCAATTAGTATATCCGTTTACCTTCCCTATTAGGACTGGAAGAATGGCAGAGTTTGTTACATAGCCCATACCAAACACTAAAGCAGCTGGCTTTCCAACAAAGTTCGCCACACATACCTCCAATTCTTCATGCAGTGAAGTGGTTCCTACGACCGAAAAGTGAATTAGTACATTCTGGATGCTAGAGTAGAAACATGGTGCAAAAGTTCATTAGTTCGTGTTACCTCCATCAACACGAGAACTACAGGTGCTTGGAGAGAACCTTTTTAATGATTCAATTACACGAGGCGTGCAATATTCATCTGAGGCAGCAAAGCCTAGATAATTGTATGATCCCAGGTTCAAGCACCTTGAGACATTTTTGGTTCGCCTGTATGATAAATGCATTAAAAGGATATTAGAGTCAAGATTCCAAAACGTAGCTCATATCTAACAAGATTAAAATAGGTATATAGCAGCCCGAAGTGGGAGTATTAAAAAAGGACAAGGAAAATGAAGAGGGTATAGGGAATTCATCAGAGACAAACTTCAGCGTCTTGTTATAGTCATTGGAGTATCGCTCAACCACGTCAAACCATGCATCTGGAGCACTTGCTATAGGTCGTCCAAAACAGTCCTGGCCGGAAAAAATTGTATAAGAATATCGAGAAAATGCGGCTCCTCCCAAGTGATTGAAGTGAAATATGTAAGAGTTTCAATATCGTTAACGTTTGATGGAAATATATAGAATTATTGGGTTGTAGTTGAAATAATGATCAAAGAGCTGCAAATTTTCTAATGAAAGATTTGAATACGATATGCCTGAGGAAAGACCAGGCAGCACTCAGTTTACTTCTGCTCGTATTGCAACTCAACATAATGAGCGGTCAGAAGAGTAATCAAGATATCATGAAATGAAGAGCTTCTTAACAAGATAGTTGATAGAAACATCGTGAGAGAGGTAAAGAGAAATTGAACCAGGGGGGATGTAAATATCGGTTGGGATGGATATTTTATAAATTGAAAAACTAAAAGAAAGACCGACAAAAATATTAATCCAGGAGGTGAATTAAAGATCGAAATCGATACCTGAATGCGAAGATAGAGGCGACGGATGTAAAAATCCTCAAGTCCTAAGCAGATCGGAGCATAGCCCTGTGGAAGGGAATTAAATGGTTATCCAGTAGGGAAAATGGCAGGATTAAGGAGGAAGCTTGTAGATATGCATTGAGAAGAGGGGCGGGGGAGAAAGTCTGAAAACTGGAGATTGCAAGAAGAGAGACCTGAAGATTGCTAGAGTTCCACCAATCAAAAATTTTTCTGAAAAAATCGCGGAATTGACCAAAGGCGAAGAGCAGGCCATAGCTAAAATAGGTGGTCAAGGCGGTCAAGTATGGGATGGTAATCATCTGGACCTATAATTGCCAGGAATTGTGAAGCTCTTTCGCCACTGCCTCGATCTGGAACCTAAGAGGAGGGGCCTCCTTTTGCAAACTTTGAATTGGATGCGGGATTGCTCTTGCTCAAGAAATTAGAATTTTCGTTCTTTCTTTTTCTTTTTCTTTAAAAAAAAAACAAAAAATTGAAAAAGGAAGCACGAATAAGAAACTTATTTTTTTTTAGAATCTGAAAGAGCGAAATCCCGCTGGGGCCAGTTCTTAGTTGTGTTTGTGCAATGCGCTTGCGGGGCTATTTCGTTTTTTTGGATTTTAAGATTAAAAAACAAAAAAATTGGGGAAAAGAATAACCAAAATAAATGGCGATGAACGGAATTTTCTTTTTCCTTTCTTTTCTTTGAAACACGATGAATGGAATTTTTATACCCGAGCTGGCTGAGATTTTATTAATCAACCTTGTCCCAGAAGAAAATAAAAGTCAAAACAACATTAAAATTACTACCATATAAGCTTCAATTATCGTTTTATTTTTGTATTTTGAAATTATTTTTTACAGTAATTGTTTTTCAAATTTAAGAAAAATTATCCCGAACATTGTTGGTTATTCAAATGAGTTTTGTATGGCTGTTTAATTGGTGATGTCCATATGAATTAAGCTTTTTTTTATAAAAGAATCAAATCAGTCAATTTATACACAACTCAATTGATATAGATTAAAAAGTTGAGATTCCTCTTATGTTAATATTAATAGTACAATAAACAAAACAAAAATAAATAGAAACGGTTGGCACTAAAGTGAGATTAACCTGTGTCTCGTAAATTGCCTTGAAAAGTTGCAGGAACTTCTTCAACCCATGTTCCGTCCAACTTCCAAGCCACTCTCCAGCATATGATAAATGACCACCCTTACTTTGTATTTGGTATGGATTTTAAATGGTTTATTAATATAAAAATAATATATATATATATATATATATATTTTTTTTTTTTTTTTTTTTTTAAATTAACCGTATTAAATTAAAATTTTGAAGAATATTTTTAACTAATTAAAAATATTTTTCTCCCTTCTTCTCTCTTCTCCTCTTATTTTTCTTCATCTTCGGCTTCGGCAAACATGAAAACAGTCGTTGCCGCCCACCGTTTGGCCAGTCGTCCTTGTCCGAACGCTGGTTCTCCACTCACCCTGAAGGTTCATAGATAAAAGATGAGATTATTTATCAGCATCTTTAATTGTCACGCTGTCCTCCCTTTCTACTTTCTATTCCTCGTTAGCCACTTTCTTTCCTATTGTTTCAACCTAACTATAGCTTCCTTCCAAGTCCAAGCACTGCTGATAGAAGCTAGTCGTTGCTTCTCAAATGTCACGATTCATACCAAATTTAATAATGATCCCATCTTAAAGAAGTTTGCCATGTAGTGTCACGTTACGTCAACTAACTGGCAAATAAATTTAACGATCATTTCAAATCAATTTCCAAATTTCAACAATTAAAAAATTTTAATAAGCATGTGAATAAAGTGCATGTTTGATATAATTTTTTAAATAAAATATTTATTATATAAACGTTTTTTTTTTAAATTAATTAAATAGTTAATTTTAAAAATAATAATAAATGTATTTTATATGTTTTTATACATTTTCAAACCATTTTTATTATTAAAAATTCTAAAAAACATCATTAATTAGTTAAAAATACTTTTAAATTTTAACCAAACACGGTTCATTTTGAATAAAAAAAAACATTAATTTCTATCCATAAAAAATTTAGAAGTCTTCCCAAAAACACCTTCAATATTGTGTCTACTGTCTAATGACCGGTCTTATCATTGATCTTTGTCAATTTAACACTTACATCATCAAGCGTCCAACTTGTTCTAAAATCTTTAAATAAATACAATTAGTATGACTTGTGGATATTAAACAAATGACTTTTTGACACACAAAATTAAAAATGTTAGAGGTATTATGAGTGGAGATATTAAATCAACACAGTCAAGGCAATAATCAATTGAATACTAAATTGAAAATTTAGAAATATATTTTGAACTTTTTAAAATACTGAAATTAGATATACATCATTCTAAAAGTTTAATGACACATTGATAGCCTTTATTAGTTGAATTTGAAGATTTTTAAATACAACTTGTTGTCTTTAGTAAGGTGCTAAATGTGAAGATGAGTACTAAAAAAAAAAAAAAAAAAGTAAAGATGAGAATTTGAATATTTGATCGGACAAAAATATATAGGTCCCTCAATTGAGCTATGCTCCTTTTTTGTTTTGTTTTTGTCTTTTGATTTAAGAATTTGCACGATTGAAGATCAAACCATCAATTTCTTAGATGGCAATATTTTTTTTAGTTCAACTGTGTATGAGAAAATGAAGATTTAAACCCGTAATCTTTTAAGTTGAAGACATATGTTTTAACGAGATGAGCTATACTCGGGTTGATAAATGATAATAGATCTGTATAATCCACAATTAAGCTCGAATTGACTATGATATGCTGATGTTGGCCCTTTGATTTGGTTTGTATCATATCTCCCTGTCTTTTATAACCTTGAGATATGAGTTTTTTTAAAAAAATTCATTTGACGTTTCAAAAAATTGTTTCATACTGTTAAAAAGATTCATGGACATCCAAGAACTCCTGAGCTTTCCGAATTCGCGTTATGTTTGTATTATGTTTGCTGTCATTTTCTTTCAAAGAGAAAAAAGAAAAAAAAAAGAAGACAAAATCCCCTTCGAGAAGGCAGCGAACAGAAGTGAATTGCCATTGCGCATGCATTATGAAACCACTCTAGATTAGAGAACTAAACTAGAAGGGCCTTTTTTTATTTCTGTTTATTTTAATAATTTGGTGAAGGAAAGGTAGAAAGGAAATTTGTGAGTGTGTGACGCAGAAAAAACGAATTAGAAGGATAAATAATGCGGTTGTTGCAACAGAGAAGGGTAAGGACAAGGAGAAAGAAGAGACAATGCAGGCATCAGCCATAACAACTACAAATCCTCATTCCCAAAATCCAGAGTTCACAGACACGTTGTGTGTTGGCATTTAGTCTCCCCCCAACCTTTTTTTTTTTTCTTTCTTTTTTTGTTGAGAATAATTCTACGACGACGTTGATACATAATCCACAAGTAACGTACATAATAAAGGGAAAGTCAAGGACCGGATTTACATAAAGCTAAAAACCCTCCTTCTCTGCAGGTAGGGGGAGGCGATGGATGAGATTTGTGAATTGTGTTGCTGCTTTAACTTGGTTGATTCATTGTAATGGAAATATGTGTGGTCAGTGGTTTGTGGTAGAGTTGGTTGGAATTGCAGCGATTATGGTGAGTACGAGAAGGCATAGGACGGCGAAATAAGAGAGGGCAACGGAAGTGGTGACGCGGTTACAAAACTTGCCAAAATGATCACAGATCGGCGACCAACCCGTGTGGCTGTTCCCGTACTTACCCACGAACCCGATCGCCGTCGCAGCAGCGCATCCGCTCAGCACCAAACCCATCATCAACTGTGGCATCATCATCATCACCATCATCGTCAACTAATTAATACAAAACAAACCCAACAAAGAATAAATACCAACCAAATCGTGCAGAAACAAGATGAAGTAGTTGGATTGCTTCTGCAACTGCAATCGACGAGTTGATAGGAAAAGAAAGAAGACGGAGAGAAGAGAGAAGACGCATGCAATCGCGTTAGCCAAAGCAAAAAACCTGCATATATAATACAATATAGAGGGAGAAAATTAAATTTGTCGGTTGGAAATGAATTGAAGAATGAAATAAAAAAAGAAGAATATGGTTGTGACTTGAAAGCAGAGGAGTAGGTGTATCGAGCGTCGAAAGGGATGCCAAAAATGAGGACGGATTGCTTGGCGGTGACGATGGTCCAAGTAGCAGCGAGTGTAGAGAAAATGACGAAGGCTCTGAGGATAGTTTGTGAAGAAATATGGAGGGGCTTGATCTGGTTGTCAGAATGGTTATTATTATTATTATTGGCCTGCTGGAACTTGGATTCTGCTTCAATATTATCATCGCCCATTGCGGATCGGATCGGAGGGGTGGCGGTGGCGGTGACGGTGGCGGTAATTGAGCCCCCTAAGTGTGTGTGGTAGTGGATAACGTAGGAGTAGGAAAGGGAGGTGGGTATAAATAGAGCAGGAGCAGGAGGAGAGCAGTGCAGAAAAGAGAGAAAGAAAAGGAAGTTATTAATATTTTATCTTTCAAGTTTCATTTCAATTTCAACCCACTTTTTTATGCGCGTTTTAGGAGACAACTGTTGTTCCACTTCCACTTGGATCCCCTTCCATCCTTTCCCCTCCTCCAACCCTCAATTTCCGCACACCATCCGACTCGGTTTTTCCTAAATCATCTTATTCAATTAGTTTTCTAAATTTTATTCACTGTCCGACAACTCTCTAAATTATCAAATCCTTTCATAACTTTCAAAATTATTGACTAATATTCACTTTGACATATTAATCATTCAAATAGCTTAGATAAAAATGCATGCACATATCAAAGATATTTGTGGACTAAGATTGGATTGGATTGAATGACGCAATTATGGCCACGCTTGTGCAGGGTGTCTAACTTACGCTATTGTCACAATTTCCACATCTTTCAAATAAAATGGCAATTTGCTTTAAATACATCAACGTGGAAGATTTTGGTAAGTTGTCTAATAATAGTAAATCAAAAGTGAAATATGCCCAATTTCTTGCACATGTCTATCTTTTCTTCTTCCTTTTTTTCCTTTAAAATTGTATGCGGCCTAACCCATCAAATTTCGCCTAATTCATTAATTACCTTAATCAGCAAAACTATATCAACATTTCACTTTTTTTTTTTTTACTTCAATAATAACATGTGAAGATAAGGATTCGAAGGTGCCGCACTGATCTTTAAGCAGTAAACAACTCTTAAGATTAAAGTACAAGGTTATCCCTTAAGTTTCAAATTAATTTTTGTCGAACAACTCTTGAACTTTATAAATTATCTAATAGAACCTTGAACTTTCAATTATGTATTTGATACGTTCCTAAACTTTTAACTTTGTATCGATTAGATTCCCGACATATTCTTCATTTTTAAAATTAACTAGCAATAACAAGTGTTATGCACGTGATATTTCTAATTTTTTTTATCATACATTTAAATGAACTAGTTTGCAACACATGCAATGCACGTGAAATTGTAGCTTTAATTTCGATATGATTACTAATTATATAAGTAATTATACCCTTTTTTTCTTCTTCTTTTTTTTTTGATAAAAAGTATGATCTCTTTACCTTTAGTTTGAGTTAATTAAATGAAAGATATAAAGCCTCGTCAGGTATTGGTGGATTCAGAGTGGCTTCATCATCATTACTGGCACTGTGGCACATAACATAGCCAGGCCACGGCAGCCATATTCCTAGTCCAGTAGGAGATCCATTCCACTCCTTCTCCTAAATCCCAAAAGGAGAAAGAAATTCGTACCTCCAATTTCCAATTTCCAATTTCCAATTTCAGGGCATAATTTGAATTTTGAAGAAGCACATGACGATGACTCAGATCAATCACAAATCACATCATTTACAGCCTACAACTATATATCAATATGATAGCCAGTTCCATCTCTCAAACTAAAATTAATAATAAATTGTATCGGTGAGGATATCATATTCCACGCAAACTGCAATTATAGATTTATGTATACGGCTAGTTTCACCAAACGATTGAAAGATAATTATGAACAATATTACACACAGAATTAAATGTGACGTTTAAATGCGCTAATTAATTAAACTTGCACCGTTGCTATATATGCGTCTCTTACATACCTAAATTTCAATGTACAAGATGAAATATGATAATGGGTGACCAGAATTAAACGTGACCCAATTAAGAATGAAACATACCGATACAATAAATACTGAGGTTGCCATATTTCCGTCGAGTAGTTCCAATAGAACATTGAAAAACAGTATCGAGCAGAGAAATAGAATACAAGTATTTCATTCAACGCTAATGTTGAAATTAAACCACGTAGCAGCAGAGCAGTAATACGTAATTTTTTCTACTCCGGATTAGGAAATGCTTGTTCATAATTCAGGGGGAGCTTTCTTTAGAATCCCAAAAAACAAGTTCCCAAACGCCTTGTTCCAATCTCTATAAACGACCGCCTACGGCTACTGTCCCCTCCATCGCAGACTTCAAATGCATTTACAACCTCTTCCTATGGTTTTTTACCAAATATAAATTATATATTAATTGTTCTTTCCTTCCAATTTTATTTTCATCTCCCAATGTTCAAGATTAGTCTATTTTAGTTTTTCATTTTGGAATCTAAACTTTTGAAGTGCTTATTTTAGTTCATGAACTTTAAAAATATTTTTATTTTTATTTTAATAAATTAATAACATGGCTTCATGCATATATACTAAGTGCTTATATCAACAGATTTTCAAACCACCATAGGTTGAAGCTAAATATTGTGTAAGCTAATTTTAGGTGGAAAAACGATTGGACAATGACCAAATTAGTTATTTTTTGAAAAGTATAGGGACGAAAATAAAATAAAGTTGAAAATTTAGGGGCTAAAAATAGAATTTAAACCTAATTGTTTTTCTTAATATAAAGTTACATTATTACTCAGAAATACCAATTTCCCAATTAAAGGGAAACATCGTTGCTATATATTATATTAAAATTTATATTAACATATTATTTAACTAAGTGAATGCATTATTAATTAGTTAAAGCTGTAGAAAAATACTCGAACCGCAATGAATTAACATTTTTATTCCTTCCAATTATTTTCCCCATATTTTCATTCTCAATCCCAACAAGTAAAGGGAGCATGTTTTTTTCTTTTAAAAAAAGGTCAACGGAGGAAAAAGAAAAAGAAACTGCATACTCAATTAAAAAAAAGAAAAAGAAAAAGAAAAAAAGAAAAAAGGTACAAAAGCTTAGAGGGCAAAGGGAGTACACGGTAGCCAACGCATAATCAATCCAGTGAGACAGAAATAGAATAAGGGAGAGAGCGAAAGCGAAACCAGGCTAGCGCTAGGCTACCAAAGTTTCCATTATTCTCCCTTTTTGCTTCTCCCGTTCCCAACCTTTTGATTTTTCAGTTCGTGTTCAAACTTCAGACTAGGGTTACTTCCCTCCTTCTGATTTGTTCATTGGTCACACGAAGATGATAGACTTCGCTCGCGTGCAGAAGGAGCTCCAAGAATGCAGTAAAGACATTGAGGCCTCGGGTATTAAAGTCACCCCCAAAGCTGATAATCTTTCCCATTTGCTCGGCACCATTCCTGGCCCTATCGCTACTCCTTATGAAGGTGGCACCTTCCAAATTGACATCACATTGCCAGGTCCCTCTGATCACTCCATCCTCTTCTTCTTCTTCCACCTTTTGCTTCTTTCCTTGCTTTTATTTATAGCTGCGCACAACTCAAATGCTTTGAATCAGATTACCATTAGGGTTTCCGTCCAACCATGTTAGTTTCGAGGTGGTGTACCCGATGATCAAAAATCACTTTGAGGCCTTAGGGCTCGACTCTCTGATTTTTATTTTTATTTATTTTGTTTTTTAAAGGAGGGGTCTTCGTAATCTTGAGGTCATTTTGCACTTGACATTACCATTGACAAGGTCACACAACTTTGGAATGAATAATACTTTCAGTTGTCCTCCACGAAAACGAAAAAAATAAAATAAAAAAACTTCTGAAGATGTGTTGTATGTTTCCATTGAATTGTCCACAAGCTTCAGAATTTATCTTTCGTCTATTTTTTTCTAGAAGTTTTCCCCAATTTTTTTTTTTTCAAGTTTTGTTTAGTTCGAACTATTTAAAATAAAGCCCTTGTGCGTTTTTGTTCACTTCTAGTCATTTTGATACAAATCTTTGCTTTAAAAAGTAAATTATAATTAAACGATTGAGAGTTTTTTTAATTTTATTTTATTGAACCCGTTTATGGAAAACAATTCTGCTAATTGCTTGAGGCATACTTAAAAGCCCTCCCCAGTCTGAGCTTTGTTGAAAGAACCATTCCCTGCTGTACTGAAATTTTATGGTAAAAAAATTGTGAACTGTCTGTGTGATCTGTGACTTATTATCACGTTCCCTTAAACCTTTTATAACATACCCTTACCTTTTTAGCTGGCTGCTTGTTATAATTGCCATGAGTGAAGTCTTTGTCTGAATGTTTTTGAAAGTGTAAGGACTAAAATGCAATTGCCCTCTGGCACTTGCACACAGCGCAATTAAAAGTGAGGCACACAATAGAGAAATATTATAAGCGGACGAAAATTTTAAGAAATTAGAGCTTTTGAAAGCTTGTTTTAAAAATTGAGGGATTTTGGAGGAAATTTCTTAAACCTGAAAATAAAAATTGTTGAGGCCTCGTGGCAGGCGCCTTACTGAGGCACCTTTCTTTGGCTAAATTGCCTAAGCACACGTTCAAAACACTGCTTTGTCTAAACCCTTATCCTGTATCTTAGACGTGGGTAGACTTTTTCCCTTGCAGATGGGTATCCATTTGAGCCCCCCAAGATGCAGTTTGCCACTAAAGTCTGGTAAGGGCTATTTATGCATGATTTCCTTTCTTTTTACATCTGCTGAGCACACAATATTGAGATTTCTTACATGTGTGCATGGAGTGAGTTCGTGTTTAGTTGATGAGTTGGCCTTTCAGAGAACATGCATTATTTTGAATGTAATCAAATAATTTTTTTATATGATTAATGTAATCAGATAATAACATGAAGGATTCCAATATTTACTATCAAGTTCATACTCACGAAGATTACTGACTTGAGTTTTATTATTATGGATGAATGCTTGCTGTTCCTCATTCTATGTCAATTTTAAAATAGTGATTGTGATTTTGAATGAGCGAATAGGGGGCATCATCGTAGATGGCAAGTTTGTATTATAGTTTAGATGCCTTCTAAAATATTAAGGGGTACTGATAACTGGGCTTGACTGCAAATTCCTTTTTTTTCCTTCTTAATATCAGAATTGGAGATTTGAAGATCATCAATTGTGCTTATGATGTTGTGATTATCCTTCAATATGTTGTCATTGCAATGTATTATGAAATTATTCTTCAATGTTTTTAGGAGTTTGTAGATCATTCGTGTTGTTGGCCTAGTTAAATGTATGTATGAAAGTTATACTGAAGCTTTGGAGTTTGGTTGGTATCTGTACCATGTTTTGAAGGCACCCTAATATCAGTAGTCAAAGTGGTGCAATTTGCCTGGACATTTTGAAGGATCAGTGGAGCCCAGCACTTACGTTGAAGACAGCCCTGCTTTCTGTGCAGGCATTGCTTTCTGCTCCTCAACCCGATGATCCTCAAGATGCTGTCGTGGCCCAACAGGTATAGTTATGGATGTTCATTCTTTTTGGCTTAGGATATTGGATTGAAAACAAATATTGCTGCAGTATCTTAGGGACTACCAGACTTTTGCCGGCACAGCTCGATATTGGACAGAAACTTTTGCCAAGACGTCGTCTCTTGGGGTGGAAGAAAAGGTTAGAATCAGATAGTTTTGAGTTTGATTAGTAGTTTTTTCTTTTTCCTGTTATGTGTGTACTGAATATTGGTTGATGCGAGTTACGTGCAGGTTCAGAAACTTGTGGAGATGGGATTCCCGGAGGCTCAAGTAAGGAGCAGTTTGGAAGCTGTGGGTTGGGATGAAAATTTGGCTCTGGAAAAGCTCTGCTCCGGCTAAGCCTAAATTCTCACTGCCGTGCCACCTAACGAAACATAAGAGTATACTGATCCAAAGGGTCGTATTTTATATATAGGTTCTTAATTTCTGTTTCTAGTTGCTGTCCTCATTTTTTTTTGTGGAGAGGGTCTCCATAACCCACCCCCACCCCCATCATATCTCTTCTCTAATATAACACGTCGACATGCTTCAAATTCTGGTCCACGGTTGAGTTTCAGTTTTCAACGCATATTTTAATTCACAGTTTTTTTTTTTTTTTTTGGTAGAATTGAAACTTAATTTGAATTAGTATCGGTGATAATAAGTTTTCCCCCTAAAATTCAAAACAGAATATATATTGCTGTATTTTTTTTTTTGCCCTTCTTGATTTCAAAAACCTTAATAGAAGGTAAATAGGTAGCTATCCAATAACCTATTCTCGTGTTGGCACTACCGGACATTTTTAATTGAAGAGATAATTGCAGTTGCTGGGGTTTTTGTTTGAGTATTTTCCTTTTTGAAGGAAATAATTTCGCATTTCATGTCTATATTTCTTCACTCTTATAAATTTCGTAATTTTCATTTGGGTATTTGAACTTGCAAGTGGAGGAGCAAGCCGAATTTAATTGATAACTTAGTATTGGAACTATTCTTCTATGCCAATATAGCATAGCTAGGCAACCTGGTATTTCAATGTTCAATATGTTAGCCCATAAAAATAAGTAAATAACCCCAATTTAAACAGATCTTTTAAGTAGTATTACGATGATGTGCACAAAATATTGATAAGAAACCCTTAGTATGAACGAGTATATTAATATAATCCAGGCCACATTCCAAAGAGTGTGCAAGAGAAAGAGTAAGAGAAAGAGTAAGAATGGTGAATGACTTTATGTTTAAATTCTATTTTTATCATGTGTTTCTGTTTGGTCTCTAAATTTTTAAAATGTTAATTTTTAATTTTGTTCCAATTTGGTCTCTAAAACTTGTAAATTGTTTGTTTTAGTTAAGATATACTTAGAGGCTATGTTATAAATTTGTTAAATCAAACTAAAAATAAAAAAATAAATGATTACTTTTTTTAAGTTTAAGAATTAAAATATATTTTTTGAAAGTTTAGAAATTAAAATAGAATAAATCTAAAAGTTCAAGGACTGAAATTGACATTTTTAAAGTTTTGAGAATCAAAATAGAATAATCTTGAAAATTAAATAAAATTTAAACCATAATTTTTTAAAAAAGGATTTAAACAATAAATTTATTTTTTTATTTTTTATTTTTTTAGAAACTGGAATAAAATTTAAACCATAAATTTATTTATCTTGTTGATTCCATTGAATCTTCAAATTAAGAAAGAATATGGAAATGATTTCAAAATATGTTTAGCATATCTAAAGTTCAAATTTAGATTTTGAAAACTATGTACGAGTGAACCACAACCATTAAATTAAAGGCAGAAATCGAATTAAATATAACTAAAATAACTCAATAGCTTTTTTTTTTTTTTATTTTTTTTTTATTTTTAAAGAGAATAAAAAACCATAACTTGATAATATTGTTTTTTTAGTTCAACAATATGTGAGGTGGAGAGATTCGAACTCATGACCTTTTAGTTAAAAAGATATGTCTTATGATAACTAATTTAAATGGTAAATTTTGAAACTAAACACAATTGGTATCATATAGAAATCAGTTAAGGGAAAAATCGAATAAAATCTCATGACTTCTTAGTTAAATAGATGTCTTATGATAACTAATTTAAATGGTAAATTTCAAAATTAGACACAATTGGTATCATATAGAAATCAATTAAGGGAAAAATCGAATCAAAATCAAATCTAATTAAAAAACAATGCAAACAATTTTTTAAATACCAAATCTTCCTTCTACAGTAAAACGGCATTATTATAATTGAGGGGGAAAAAAAAATAAAAAATAATGATTTGAACTCATGAACTCTTAGTTAGAAAAATATACCTTTAATTAGTTAAACTATACTTACTTTGACAATAACAAATGTATAATTATAATTTATAGTTGATATAAAATAATTTTGTTACAACAATGGGTTAAAAATGTTTTCATGATCTAAACATCATGGTATCAAATTCCTACTCCCAACTATTGTTATAATATTTTACGAACCAAATGATAATATTTCTTTCATAAGTCTTTAGAAGGATAAAAAAAAAGAAGACCATGAATGTAAAATAAAATAAAGTAGAAGCGAAAGCGAAAACAAAGTTGCATTATATGTTTTATGTTTAATAACATACTTAGAAAAAATTGTTTGAAGTAGGTAAAATAATATATTTATAAACAATAAACTAACTAAATATTTAGTTGAATTCTAAATATTATTAATAAATTTATTAATTAAAGTTAGTATAAGTAACATTTTACAGTATTACATCATTTATAATATATCATAATTTTTTTAAAAATTGAGAAAATAGTTTTAAAGACGAAGTCACTAAACTCATGAATCCAAAATAAGAAATAGAATATATAATATAAATTGCTTACCAAACAAACAAGCCCTCGTTTTGTTAATGAAAAAAATCCAAAGTTGTGCGGTCTTTGGTGTTGAAGGGTCATCCTTGAACGTGAACAGAAAGAAAGGAAGAAGACGAGGGTGATGGTCTTACATGCACATACACAGCACACAATCAAACTTTTGGAATACTGTGTTTGTATTTTGCGCATTCAGTGGTTGTTGAGTTGTTGATTTTACATTTACTACAAGTCTAAGTGTACAACTACAACTACATATATCCATTCTAACTCTGATCATCTCTCCAAGTTTCTCCTGTGGTGGGTGGTGCTGCAAATGCAAATGCCAATGGCTACCCTTTCCCCTAAACAGCACATTGAAGATATTAGGAGAAGCAAGTTTTCTATTGGGGGACTTCCCAACCCCTTAACCCAGGATTTTCATCATGCTGTTAGCAATCTTTCTGCTGAGCTTTACACCAAGGACGTTCATTTTCTCATGGAGCTTATTCAGGTTGCATTGCATTGCATTTTAACCATCTTTCACTTTCTGTCTCTGTTTCTCAATATTGCTTTCCTGCAGAATGCTGAAGATAACGACTATTCCACCTCTGTAAAACCCTCATTTGAGTTCATTGTCACTTCTCGAGACCTCACCGCAACTGGTGCTGCTACCACACTTGTTATTTTCAACAATGAGACTGGCTTTTCTCCTTATAACATTGACTCCATTTGCAGCGTTGGCCGCTCCACCAAAAACAACAAGAGGAAACGTGGTTATATTGGGGAGAAAGGTATCCGTTGATATAAATTAAATTTACCATAACTTTGGGTTCATTCGTGATTTAACATGGCAGAAATGCATCTCATTTCCTCCCCTTTCTTCTATCTTTCTTGATATAAGATTAAATTTACCATAACCCATCAGCTTAACCTTTTGGCCTCATTGGTGATTTAACACTATATCTCAATTCTTATGTATTTGATCAATTGAGATGTTTACGTATTCGCTTTTGCTTTTCCATTTTTTGGCATCATCTCACTGATCAATTCTTCTTGTTATCCTTCATCTCGGCAGGCATTGGATTCAAAAGTGTTTTTCTAATTACGTCTCAGCCTTATATTTTCAGTAATGGATATCAGATACGGTTCAATGAAGAGCCTTGCCCACATTGTGGTGTTGGGTACGTTGTTCCTGAATGGGTTGAAGAGAATCCAGTTCTTTCTAACATTAAGGAAATTTATGGTCACCATTCTAAACTGCCAACAACCACAATAGTATTGCCGTTGAAGCCTGACAAGATCAAACCTGTAAAGCAGCAGCTTTCAAGCATTCACCCGGAAGTTCTATTGTTCCTATCAAAGATTAAGCAGCTTTCATATAGGGAAGTCCATGAGGATCCTAAGTCCAACGCTGCAAGTGCAATTGCTATTTTCAGTGAGACCAACTTCGTTACAAGGAAGAACATGGATGCTGAGTCCTACACTCTCCATCTTTCTTCTGAGGAAAAGGAATGTGGAGTCGGTGGCCAATGCTCCTATTACATGTGGAAGCAGAAGTTTCCAGTCAAGGAAGAAAACAGAGTGGAGCGGAGGATGGGAGTGGAGGAATTGGCCATCACATTGGCATTTCCAAATGGAGAGCGTCTCAATAGAGGATTGAACTCACCAGGGGTCTATGCCTTCCTTCCCACCGAGATGGTAACCAACTTTCCCTTTATAATTCAGGCAGATTTTGTTTTATCATCATCCAGGGAAACTATTCTTCTTGATAACAAATGGAATCAGGGGCTTCTTGACTGTGTTCCCTCTGCTTTTGTCAATGCTTTCATCTCATTGGTGAAAACTGCGAATGAACCTCCCTTGTCTTCTTTGGCCCGTATGTTCAACTTCTTGCCCGTCATTCCTTCTTGCTATGACAAGTTGAATGTTGTGAGGGATTTAATCAAAGAAAAGTTGCTCGAACAAAATATCATTCCCAGTCATTCATTCTTGAAGCAGAGGTTCTTCCACAAACCTTGTGAAGTGGGTAGAATTATGCCGGCCTTTTGGAACATATTAATGAAGGTGCACGAGCAAGGGGTGAGTTTGCTTAATCTATCGTCCCATGGAAAGTACATCTTAAGTTCGTCATTTGATAAAAAGGAGTACGATCAGGTTCTAAATTTTCTTGATGTTAAACCAGTCGATGATGAATGGTATGCAAAGTGCCTTCAGGGTACTAACATTGTGGAAGGTGTGACGGATGATGTTTATTTGGAGCTTCTACAATTTGTTTCAGGCAACTGGAGTTCAAGATTTCAGGTCACAAACATGAAGAACATACCTCTTGTGAGATATGTTGATTTTGATGGGAAGGTTTCCCTATGCAGTTTAAATGAATCCACGCGGATTGGTGGAAAAAAGGTGTACCTTGCTCATCATGACCATCTATCATGGCTGAATAAATGGAACAGGGTATTCAGATTCATTTCCAACTGTCTTTTTATGCCAGAAAGCACTCAGAAATCCATCCAGTCATGTCCTAGAAAAGATGCATTGTTGCAATGGCTTCGAAACGAGGTTAAAGTTGATACTATAAGTGAATTTCAGTTTGCAAAACTCCATGTCGATTCTCTTGGAAATAACCCAAATCACATAATTACCTAT
The DNA here is from genome assembly GCA_026257165.2 of Telfairia occidentalis. NCBI lineage: Eukaryota > Viridiplantae > Streptophyta > Magnoliopsida > Cucurbitales > Cucurbitaceae > Telfairia > Telfairia occidentalis. Next base: position 12,566,447 of record JAOANK020000022.1, on the reverse strand, counting down.
GTTCACTTTCTGTATTACGCATCATCAAAAAATTATCTGAAAAATGTGGATATCAAGTCTCTGTGCAGTGTCATGCCTGTAGTTGACAAATATGGCGTTGTCATCTGCTCGCAGAAGCTTCTCATTCCAGCAGATGGTAGTAAATGGGCAGAATTGTTTGATTCAAATCCCTGGCAAAATAATGGCTATGTTGAGTTGGGATCAGATTACATCAGACCAATCTATTTTTCGGGTGAATCCATGACTAGAGATCAGCTCATAGATTTTCTCAGAACACATATCGGCGCTCTTGATATCCCTATTATATCTCCTCCCAACATGGAAATTTCTGTTGCTTCTTCACCACTTACTGTGCGGAACGTGGTTTTGCTGTTAGATTGGATTCGTAGCTTGATAACTAGAGGAGTTCCCATTCCTTGCAAGTTTCTGAAATGCATAAAGGAAGGTTGCTGGCTAAGAGTTACTCTGAATGGATCTCCCGGTTATAGACCACCATCGCAGTCTTTTGACCTCTCCTCGTTGTGTGCAAGTATTTTGCAAAATGGATCAATTCTGGTAGACATCCCGCTGATTGATCACCAATTCTACGCGAATGAGTTACGGGGCTATACAGAGGAGCTGAAAACTGTCGGTGTCATGTTTGAAAATGATGAAGTTTTAGAATTTATTGGGAATCACCTCATGTCAGTGGCGAATTTATTAAGTTTGACAAGTGAAAATGTCATTTCCATATTAAAATTCATTCGGTTTTTGAAAAATCAGATTCATGGTGACAACTTTATTGCTAGCATAAGAAAAGGGACGTGGCTCAAGACACGTCATGGTTATACCTCTCCAGTTGGATCAGTGTTGTACAGTAAGGAGTGGAGAACAGCTTCAGTTCTTAGCAACATCCCTTTTGTTGATGAGGATTACTATGGTGATGAGATACATTCATTCCGAGAGGAACTTAAGTTGCTTGGTGTGGTGGTTGACTTCTGTGAAGTTTCCCAACTTGTGGTGGACAATTTGAAGCCAACTTCTCAATTAACTTGTCTTGGAGCCGAGGCGTTTCTGTTGATTCTTCACTGTATGTTGGAACCGAAATCGGTTGATTTTCTTGTTGATAAATTCAAAAGTGTGAAATGCCTCAAAACAAACCTAGGCTACAAATCTCCTTGTGAATGTTACTTGTCAGACCCTTCTTGGGGTTGCATTCTGCAGGTATTTACTGGTTTCCCTGTAGTTGATTGTCACTTTTATGGAAGCCGTATCTTGTCTTATGAGAGGGAATTGAAAACCATGGGAGTGGTGGTCGACTTTGAGGAAGCAATCAAAGCATTTTCTGAAGTGTTCAGGCAAAGGGCAACCGAAAATTCTTTAACCAAGGAAGCTGCAATATCGTTTCTATCAAGCTACAAGCAGCTAAAAAAATCAACCAAAAAGTTCCCTTCAGATCTTAAGAAGTGCATTCATGAGTTGAAGTGGCTGCGGACTCGACTTGGTGATCATAGGTCTCCTAAAAATTGCATATTGTATGGTCCAAGTTGGGAATCTATATCTCAAATTACTCTCCTTCCTTTTCTCGATGATGGTAAAAAC
>JAOANK020000022.1:12553519-12564766 GCA_026257165.2 Telfairia occidentalis | reverse complement strand
TTATCCGAACTGATCAGGTTGGCCTTTGTGTTGAATTTTGATGATGGAGCTGTTAATTTCATAATGAAATCCAAGAATCTAGAAATCTTCAAGGAGGATGAGGACTTCCTCTCTTCTGCGTTCAGTGAGCCATCGAAGTAGGTTGGCCTTTTTATTTTGCCAGTTCATGAAAAAGTGCACGAGGATCATATGCTTCTATTTGCATATTTGCTCTTTTGCATCTATTTATTTACTCGTGTTTTGATGGACATTTTTGTGAGGTTTGAAAATGAAGATTTGTGCAGAATAGGGCAACGCAAGTTTTGACCTTTGGTGATGTAATAATGAAAAATGCTTTAACTACGACTTTAGTGGCGTGGATCCGTCAATATTTCTGATTTGGTTATTGAAGAAGGCTTGGTTTAGAATGAAAAAGACGTGCACATTGGGTATTAGAACAATGTTAAAGAGATTGTTGCTGAATAATGCCAGCCCTCTAAATGAATATATTCATATTGCATTCATTATAAAGTACAGATTCAACCTGTGCTGGTTTTGGTTACGTTCGAAGACACCCTTTTATCAGTCTTTGAGCAAAGAAAATGTGTGTAGAAAATCAGAAGGGAACCTCCCTTCCCCAACCCGTTGAAATAGAAGAAGGTGGGGGTAGGGACTATATCTTCCAATGCTGCAATAATTTTAAGCTTCAGCTGTACTTGTGAGAACAACCTATAATAGATTCAACAGATTCTTAACTCAAACTGGGCTTCTCTTACTGATGCCCTTCTTAAAACGTCCTCCTTTCATTCCTTTCTTTATCTTCCATTTCAACCGCACAATATGAATATGTTACTGTTTTCCTCATCTTATTTCCACTTCTTGTGTGAGATATCTTTCCTCTGTTTTCTTGTTTTTAACACTGCACAAAACACTGCTTTGTCAAACTTACGGTGGACACCTAGGCACCCAGAGACGAAAAAGGACGTAGTAAGTGAGGAAATGCTTCGAGGAGTTGAAAATAAGTGTAGATCTGAAAATTCTCGAATGGGTCAACCTTTCAAACTATCGTTAAATCTATGGGCAGGCAAGAGACAACCTAGTCAGCGGAAAAGAAAGCAAAAGTGATTCCCAGAGTAATGGCGAGCGAAATAAGAGCAGCTTTATCATGTATGTATTCTCTGTTTTTAAATTTTTTTTTTTTTAAATGTAATCAGCATGAAGGATTTAAATATTTATTATAAAGTCCATACTCGTGAGATTACTGGCCTGGGCTTGCTTAACTATGGATGAACGCTTGCTGTTTCTCTTTCCATGTCAATTTGAAAATGTTGTTATTGCCTTGCTCTCTGTGCAGGCATTGCTTCCTGCTCCTTAACCTGATGATCCTCAAGATGCTGTCGTGGCACAACAGATTTAATTAAGAGTATATTCACTGCATGGATATTCATCCTTTTTGACTTGGGATATTGGTATTGAAGATATGAACTTTAAGTATACCAACACAACAAATATTGGTGCAGTACTTTAGGGAGTAGCAGACTTTTGTTAGCACAGCTCGATATTGGACAGAAACTTTTGTCAAGATGTCATCTCATGGGGTGGAAGAAAAGGTTAGAGTCTTGGCTTTGATTTTGCGTGTCACGTGCATAAGAAATCAGATAGTTTTGAGTTTGAGTGGTAAGGAGCAGTTTGGAAGCTGTGGGGTTTGGGGTGAAATTTTGGCTCTGGAAAACCTCTGCTCCACCCAATATAGTATGTACAAGATAGAAGTAAGAACAATAAATAAATTTGTTAATCGAAAAAAAATCTAACTTTTACCAAATGTATCCAATTTCATCCAAATGAGTTACTAACTTTTATCTTATTTGGGCAAATTGTACTACGTATGATGGTTGCTGCAATTACCCCCTCTTATTGAAAGAAGAATGAAACCCCCAAGCTCTTCATAAGTGTTAAAATTAACCCTTCTTTTAGTTTGGTTTGATTAATATCTTCGTCAGTGGCCTAAAAAAGTATAACAAAAAAGCAATTGTTTTGAATGAAATAAGAGGAGGGAGAATCTGTGCTTTTCATCACCATCTTCGACGGTAACTGAACTAGACCGATTGGGAAATTTCCGGCTGTCTTCGCCTCTGTTCGCATTCAGCAATATGAAAATGGCACCTTGTTAAGAGAATGGGGATTTTCAAAACAAACAAACAAACAAACAAACAGTTTCAGGGGAAAGGAAACCAAATCTTAAAGTTCTCATTCTTTCTTTAATTTTCTAAAACCCTGCAGCCCTTTTTTTAAAAATGAAAACTATTAGTTTGTGGTTTAAAAAATGAAATGAAAACAAGGTGAATTAATTACTGAGAGATACATGCGGCGAAGGAGATGGGGAGGTTGAAATAGAATCTTACGGGAAGCGTGGTTTGAAAGAGAGTATCAGAGAGTGGAGGGTGTTCTTCTTCCACGGTCTAAACAATCGCGACGGCTGTATTTGAAGGGAAATCCTCTGTTTCAGAGGAAGAAATAACAGAGCTTAAGACTTAACGAGTACAAGAAAGAGGTATTGGATAGTATAGGCTTGAATATAGGTATCGAATGGTTAAGGACCAAAATTAATTGTTATTATTCGAGAATTGAAAGACTAAAATAGAAATTTGAATAGGTGAGTGTAACAACCCGTATTTTTCAAACACGGTCCTTCTATCACTAAATGCGGAAGCGTAACAAAACTTAAATGAATTCAAAGAGTTAACTTCAATAAAGACAAAACTTAATGTCAAACTAATATTCTAGCAGAATAAAATGAAACTCCACAATAAGTTCTAAGAATGAAATAACGAATCTAAAACTAATAAATGTCCGTTCAACTAAAATATCCTAAAAGTCGAAGATGTCCAATTCCTCATGCCAAAAAGCTACTTCTTAATCACTATCAGAACTGTCACTCGAACCTCCTTCGTTTGAAAACATTTTTTAAAAAAACAAAGATGAGTACAAAAATACTTAGTAAGCAATCTCAATATCAGGTTGCAAATTCATTTTTCTTCAAAACAGTTGCAAAAGATAATTTATGAAATTCATAAACAAAACTTTCCTGTAGAACAGATAAAACTATTATCAAAACTTCTGGCAAATCAATCTTCTATTTAAGAGCTAAACAATCTAAAAAAGTCATGAACTTTCAATCAAACAAACTTTCTCAGTCAATCAAAACTGTCATTCAAACAATATTGTCGAAAATATCAAGAGAGAATATGCATTATTTGGGTAGTCTTCATAACATATGTGGTAATCCGTCGGTAACACCAATCAATCAATCAGAACATTCTATCAGAAGTTGTTGATTAAATAATCAACCAGAACAATCAATACAGTTACTTAAGTGTGGGGCCACGTGAGTGAATAACACACACATGAATCTTCATTCCTAAAGAATGTCAAACCACAATTGTGCCTTCCCTCAAATAAGCGTAACAATTTCAATTTAGGCTACTAACTCAAATAAGCAAGACAACCCAAAAATAACAATTTGGCATATCCCGATAGCCCTATCAAATCGAATCGATCAAATATTTTTAAAAAATATTCAAACTAAAATACATAAACTTTCAATAATCAATTTTGATAATAGAAACAAGTTACAAAAAGATTACTTTAAATTCAAAACCAGATGATTTGCAAGCAAAACCATACTTTCAAATAACGGAACAATTTGAAACATACAACGTATACTTTCGAATATTTGTACAAAATAAACATAAAATTCATACCAAAGTCATTCAATAAAAGCATAGCAAAAATATTGATTTTGGAAGGAATATAGAAATTATTTACATAAACTTTCAAATTATACAAACTTTTAAATTCTAAACTTTTGGAAGGGATATGAAAATTACTTACATAAACTTTTAAAGCATACAACTTTTGGAAGGGATATGAAAAGCACTTACCTCAATCATCAACTAAAGGTTCTAAACTTACTTTAAAGTTCCAATTTTTTTAGAAGCCTATACACAACCAATATTCACAATTAAGACCAAAATTCTATCATAAGAGACTAAAAAATAGTCTAGTTATGAAACAAACTTGTATACCAAAATTTCTCATTCGAAACAATTTTTTTTTTATTAAAAAAAAGAAGAAAAGAAATACTTTTTTGGGCTAAAAATCAGATCTGAAGAATAACAAAATTTCATTAAAAAAAAAACAGTAAAAACATATAATTTTTAAGTAAAAAATCAAAATAATAAATTACCTAAGCGAAACTATTATTTGATAAACTTTTTTGTATGCAAAAAGAGACAAAAAATAACAAGAATAGTACAACTTTCAAAGAAAGCTAAAACTAAAATAATCTAGAAAATTCTCCAATAAAACTTTTTCAATTAAGACCAAAAGCAAAACTTTGATAAAACTTTAGGCCAACAAAAAGTCTGAAAAAATTTTAGGACAAAAGATCAATTTCTTGAATAAGAAAGAAACCTTAAAATTTAATCATAATTCCAAAACAAAGAATGCTTAAACAAAAAGAATAAAGGAAAAACAAATTTACAAAAAAAAATTTTTGGAAGAGAAAAACTCTCAAGACCCTTATTTCTTTTCTTTGAGAGAAACTTTTAGACTTCTAAAAATTAGGTTTAGAGAAGTTTTTATAAAGAAATCCTAAATAACTCATAAATAAAAGAATTATTATTTTCAACCAAAAAAAAACAACAATATCTCTTATTTTAATTAGAAGATAATTAAATGAAAAACAAAACAAAATAATTTATCAAAAATAATAAAAGAAAATATTCTCTTTTTTTTTTTGGCTTCTTCGATCGTTACACTGAGGAACAAAAAATGAAAAGGTCAAAAAAAGATGAAGGATGGGGAGTCGAGGGAAATGAAAGCACTGACATAAAAAGAAAGCATTGCCATTGATTGACGGGCTCTTCGTATTGTAGGCGATCCTAATTCCTAAAAGAGCGGGAAGCAGTGAGCAGTGAGGAGTGAGGAGTCACCTTTCATTGGATATTTCTTAAAGACGAAGATGTTTCCGAGAAGCTTATGGTTATGGAAAAGTGTGTTAAGTTTACTCCCTCAGGGCCACAACGCCAAAGACTTGGTGGGTCAATGGTCAAGGTCAAGTCTTTGCTCCAATCACAATAATCCGTACGCCTTAAATGATTTATGCTTTGCTTTACTTCGGGCCCAAGTTTTGTATCTTGGTTAAGTAGCAGTAGTAGTAGTATGGTTCAGTAGTTTAGTTGAGTGTTTTGTTGTTGTTGTTGTGAGGCGATCATCATTCATCGGAGTTGAATATGGAAATGGAGGGGCGTGCGGCAGGCGGTGGCCCTAAGGAGCAGATTGAAGACATAAGGCGAAGCAAGTTTTGTATAGGAGGAGCACGGAATCCGTTAACGGAGGATCTCCATCAGGCTGTCATGAACCTTTCCGCGGAGCTGTACACCAAGGACGTGCATTTTCTAATGGAACTTATTCAGGTTGGGATTGGATTTGGATTTGGATTTGGATTGGATTGCATTGGATTGCATTTGTTTTTAAACATTTGATTTTGGTACTCCACACTGCAGAATGCTGAAGATAACCAGTACTCCACCACCTCAGTAAAACCATCGCTGGAGTTCATTCTAACATCCCGAGATGTGACTGCAACTGGAGCTTCTACCACACTCGTTATTTTCAACAACGAGACTGGCTTTTCTCCTAATAACATCGATTCCATTTGCAGCGTTGGCCGCTCCACCAAAAAGAACAATAGGAAACGCGGTTACATTGGGGAGAAAGGTATTTCACCACTCTCCTTACTCCTTGCCTTTCATATTCCCTTTTTTTCTTTTCCTCTTCAATGCACTTTCTACTCATCTATTCATATCTTTCTTTCTTTCTTTCTTTCTTTTGGAGTTCACCTGCTGAATCCCCCCTTTTTTTTTTTTTTTTTTAACTTCAAGATGCGAATTCCAACTCACTACTTTTTACTCTATTTTCTTTATTAGGATAAATTATAGAAATAAGGCTGATTAACCGTAGTGAATGAGAGTAGGGATCCAAACTTCTTATCTTTCAGTTAAAAATAATTGAATATGCTTAGGTTGGTTAGCTTATTTTTTATGTTAATTTGTGCTTAACTCAACTAGTATCTTCGATCTCTATTCTCACGTTGTTGAACTCAAGAAAAAAAAACTTTCCTTTCTCATTATATTTTGTTTTTTAATTTATTCATTGTAATTTTTTTTTGTTTACTATTTTGGTTTATTTGCATTCTTCTTATTTTCATTTTGTTTGTATTGTTTTTCTAAAAAAAAACATCATCGTGTATTGTTTTTTTTCTTTCCATTTTTTAATTTTCCAATAACTTTATTGGTAGAGAAGGGCTCGAGCCTACATCAACTTGACGACTATATATATTATATATAAAATCAACTAATTTAGTTAGACGAAAAGGTCGTTTGACTTAAGGGTATGTACGCCCGTACGGCTCCACTTTGGAGGCAATTTATCCCCACATTTGATATTTTTTTGGTTTAACTATATTTTCTCTTAAATTTATCGTAAATAATTTAAACTTTTGTATTTTGTAAATTAATATTGCATGACATATATTTATAAAGAATTCTATTTATAAATAATCTATAAATATGAAATAATAATAAATATTTAGTATTATAATTTTTGTTTTATATTTTTTTGGTAAATCTGTCTTTTCTTAAAATAAAATACCAATAGAAAATAATAAATATTATTTTTCTGGTATATTTAAGTATAAAAATCAATCATTCTTTCTACCAAATAAAACAATGTCAAAATATATAAATTGATACCAGTATGTATAAAAAATATATATTTTTATATGAATTTAAGCGTTCCGACATAAAGTTTTGAATTTGTTACTGTCTCCAAATTTGGACTAACATTTTAGTTTTCTACAAACGTTGTCAATTGTGACCATGTCTATAAATTGTATTTTCTAATTGTTTTTATTATCAAAATATATGATACTATGTACGTTTATCTGTTAAAAATAAGAACAAAATTGATTTTTCAATCTTTAAAGTAGTATGGGGGAATGAACCTGTAATTTTATTTAATGCCTTTTATTTATTATTTTATTAGTTAAAGTACAAGTGTACCCTCTGAATTTTTGTTAAAAAAAAGTGTAGCCTTTGAATTTTTCAGATATTTCTCATAAGTTTTTAAACCAGCACTATCAAATAGGTTATTAAACTTTAAAAATTTATTAATTTATTAGAAAATTAAATTTAATGTCTAATAGTTCTCGACCTTTCTATTTTATTCAAAGGATCCGTAGATTTGTAAAGAAATGTCTAACAGGTCAAGGACCTATTAGACATAGAATATAAAATTTAGGGGATATTAAATATAAAAGTGATAGTTTAAGAACTTATTACATATAAAATTAAAAGTTCGGTTATTTATTGGACCATTTTAGATACAAAATTGAAATTTAAATACTTATTAGATACATAATTGAAAATTTATTAATTTATTAGACCTAATCCTACATATTCTATGACAAAATTTATAATTTAACCTACTTTTTTTTTAATTCAACAAATGTGAGCTAGGAGGATTCGAACACATAATCTTTTGGTTAGAGATCTTTAACTAGTTGAACTATGCTTGGTTTAGCAAAATTTAATCTATTTGATTCTAATTTTAGATTTTTAATAAATATTTTGAGTATTTGAATTATTTAATTACATAAGTTGATTTAATTTATTATGTCTTGATTAACAATCATTTTAATTTTATGTAATTAATTTTAATCAAAATTGAAAATAACATCAATTATTTAAAATTTGCAGAACATTCATATCTTTTTCATATGGCTTCTATTACCGTTTCACATGAATACCGTAGTTTTTTTAATACAATTTTAACGTATAATACTGCATTTCAAAAACTAATTATAATTAGCATTAGGAAATTATGTTTAGTTTTTATTATTTATATTATAATAAACAATAAAACAATTGTCCATCCGAGTTCATAAGTATGGGGTGTTACTGTTAATGCATTTGTTTATGCTTGCCTGTAGTTTGGCATCATGTAACTGATTAATTCTACTTATTGTTCTTCTTTGGTTCGAATGCAGGAATTGGATTCAAAAGTGTATTTCTGATCACTTCTCAGCCTTACATATTCAGTAATGGATATCAAATACGGTTCAATGAAGAGCCTTGCCCAGATTGTGGTGTTGGATACGTTGTTCCTGAGTGGGTTGATGAGAACCCAATTCTTTCTAACATAAAGGAAATTTATGGTCAACATTCTAAACTGCCAACAACCACAATAGTGTTGCCGTTGAAGCCGGACAAGATCAAGCCTGTGAAGCAGCAGCTTTCAAGCATTCACCCGGAAGTTCTGCTGTTTCTTTCAAAGATTAAGCAGCTTTCAGTGAGGGAAGTGAATGAGGATCCTAAGTCCAACACTGTAAGTGCAATTGCCATTTCCAGCGAGAAAAACTTCGTTACAAGGAAGAACATGGATGCCGAGTCCTACACTCTCCATCTCTCTTCCGAGGAAAATGAATGTGGAGTCGACGGCCAATGCTCCTACTACATGTGGAAGCAGAAATTTCCTGTCAGAGAAGTAAACAGAGTGGAGCGGAGGATGGGAGTGGAGGAATTGGCTATCACATTGGCATTTCCAAATGGAGAGCGTCTCAGTAGAGGATTAAAGTCATCTGGGGTCTACGCCTTCCTTCCCACCGAGATGGTTACCAGCTTTCCCTTTATTATTCAGGCAGATTTTGTTTTATCATCATCCAGGGAAACTATTCTCCTTGATAACAAATGGAATCAGGGGATTCTTGACTGCGTTCCCTCTGCTTTTGTCAATGCTTTCAACTCATTGGTGAAAACTACGGATGAAGCTCCCTTGTCTTCTTTGGCCCATATGTTCAACTTCTTGCCCGTCGTTCCTTCTTCCTATGACAAGATGAATGTTGTGAGGGATTTAATCAAAGAAAAGTTGCTCGAACAAAATATCATTCCCAGTCATTCGTTCTTGAAGCAGAGGTTCTTCCACAAACCTTGTGAAGTGGGTAGAATTATGCCGGCCTTTTGGAACATATTAATGAAGGCACACGAGCAAGGGGTGAGTTTGCTCAATCTATCGTCCCATGGAAAGTACATCTTAAGTTCGTCATTTGATAAAAAGGAGTACGATCAGGTTCTAAGTTTTCTTGATGTTAAACCAGTCGATGATGAATGGTATGCAAAGTGCCTTCAGGGTACTAACATTGTGGAAGGTGTGTCGGATGATGTTTATTTGGAGCTTCTACAATTTATAGCAGACAGTTGGAGTTCAAGATTTCAGGGTACAAACATGAAGAACGTACCACTTATACGATACGTTGGTCTTGATGGGAATGTTTTCCTATGCAGTTTAAATGAATCCACCCGGATTGGTGGAAGAAAGTTGCACCTTGCTAAAAATCTCCGCTATCTCTCATGGTTGAATAAATCGAATAGGGAATTCAGATTTGTTGACAACTGTTTTTTTATGCCAGAAAGCACGCATAGATCCATCGTTTCATGTTCAAGGAAAGAGGCGTTGTTGCGATGGCTTATAGACCGGGCTAACGTTGATGTCATCAACGTATTTGAATTTGCGAAACTCCTTGTCCATTCTCTTGGTGATGATCCAAAGCACATTATTAAGTATGTTCACTTCCTGTATCACTCATCATCAAAAGATTATCTGACAGATGGGGAGATCAAGTCTCTGTGCAGTGATATGCCAGTAGTAGACAAATACGGTGTGGTGATGAAAAATAAGCAGGGGCTTCTCATGCCAGCGGATGGTAGCAAATGGGCCGAGTTGCTTGATTCAAATCCTTGGCAAAATAATGGCTATGTTGAGTTGGAAGCTGATTACATCTGCCCAGTCTATTTTGCTGGTGAATCTATGACTAGAAAACAGCTCATAGAGTTTCTCATAGACCATATCGGTGCTTCTGATATCCCTTTTATTTCTCCCCCCAATGCAGAAATTTCTGTTGTTTCTTCACCACTTACCGTGCAGAATGCGCTTTTGCTATTGGATTGGATTCGTAGCTTGAAAACTAGACGAGTTTCCATTCCTTCCAAGTTTTTGCAATGCATAAAGGAAGGTTGGTGGCTAAGAACTACTCTGAATGGATCTGCTGGTTATAGACCACCATCTCAGTCTTTTGACCTCTCCTCGTCATGTGCAAGTATTTTGCAAAATGGATCCGTCTTGGTGGACATCCCGTTGGTCGATCACAGATACTATGGTAATGGGTTAAAAGGCTATGCAGAGGAGCTGAAAACTATTGGCGTCATGTTTGAATATGGTGAGGTCTTAAAATTTATTGGGAATCACCTCATGTCAGTAGCGGCTTTATCAAGTTTGACAAGAGAAAATGTCTTCTCCATGTTAAAATTCATTCGGTTTTTGAAAACTCAATTTCCTGTTGAAACCTTTGTGGAAAGCATAAGGAAAGGGACGTGGCTCAAGACACGTCGTGGTTATACCTCTCCAGTTGGATCCGTATTGTACACTGAGGAGTGGAGGACGGCTTCACTTCTGAGCAACATCCCTTTCATTGACGTGGATTATTATGGTGCTGAGATAGTTTTATTCCGGGAGGAACTTAAGTTGCTTGGTGTGGTGGTTGACTTTTGGGAAGTTCCCCAGCTTGTTGTGGACAATTTGAAGCCACCTTCTCAATTAACTTCTCTGGGAGCCGAGGCATTTCTACTGATTCTTCACTGTATGCTGGAACCCAAATTAGCTGGTTTTCTTGTTAACATCTTCAAGAGTGTGAAATGCCTCAAGACAAACCTAGGCTACAAATCTCCTGCTGAATGTTACTTGGCAAACCCAACTTGGGGTTGCATTCTGCAGGTTTTTATTGGTTTCCCTGTAGTTGATTGCGATTTCTACGGAATCCGTATCTCGTCTCATGAGAGGGAATTGAAAAACATGGGAGTGGTGGTCGACTTTGAGGAGGCAATCAAAGCATTTTCTCGAGTTTTCAGGCAAAGAGCGACTGAAAATTCTTTCACGAAGGTTAATGCAATATCATTTCTATCAAGCTACAAACAGCTAAAAAAATCAACTAAAAAGCTGCCTTCGGATTTTAAGAAGTGCATTCATGAGTTGAAGTGGCTGCGGACTCGACTCGGTGATCATAGATCTCCTAAAGATTGCATATTGTATGGTCCAAGTTGGGAATCTATATCTCAAATTACTCTCCTTCCTTTTCTCGATGATGGTAAAAAC
>JAOANK020000022.1:12429737-12441799 GCA_026257165.2 Telfairia occidentalis | reverse complement strand
CACGCATGAACAAAATGTCGAAGATGACTGAATCAACTGGCAGACTATGGTATGTTATGTATGAAGTTCAAAGTTCAGCCCACGTGTACAAAATTCATACACTATCCAGGAATTACACGAAATATCGTATGAAAACATCGCAGTTAAAAGTTAACACGATGAACACATTTTCGTTCTCTCTTGATTTTCCTTCAAGTCACTCAAGCGCATATGTAGAAATTATAGCGCATATTTCTCAGAGCCACTAGCTCCAATTACTCGAATCCGATAAATCTCCGGAAACAACAATCTAGATACTTCATTCGCTTTTATAGATTTAAAAAACGAAGACAAATATGGATATGGCATCAGCTACTAAAAAGATCCATAATTTTAAAAAGTGGAGAACATTGTGTAGATTAAATCATTACACCTGGAGATGCTAGTTAAATAAACAGAAACTTAACTTGCGCGTGCAGTTATCAAGAACCCTTTTCTCACGCACTTCCTCCCAGAACTGAGGAAAACAATCACCAAACATCCAAATTCGAAAAAACCGACATCTGAAAATGACATAAAATCACATAAAAACATGTAAGTGGAATTGAACCTGTTGGGGAGGACCAGGCAGCATGGAGGACGCACCGTTCCTGCACATTAGAGCAAAACCCGACAGTAATCTTATTGAGATCGCCCCGAAGAACGGAACCCGCCCAAACAGAGGCCCCATCGCAGACGTTGACCTGTCCGGCAAGGACCACATTGGGCGCGACATATGCGTCGACGGCAATTTTGGGGAGCCACTGGCCGAGCGGGATTATCTTTCTTTGACCTCTATAGTCCCACCTGACTCGATCCGGTGAGGGCGCGATCGTCTTCGACACTTCCGTCGAGAAAGCACGGCCGAGTTGATTAGCCCCAACCGCTGAGGCTATTGCCTTCCTGGAAAAGCGAGCTACAGCTGCCATTTTTAGAGCAGAAGCAAGCGTGGTCTGTGATTCAGCCGATGGGAAGTCGGAGAGGGCGATACAATCATCTGTCGTACTGTTTCCATGGGCCAAAGATGCGCGGTCATATGGGTTTTACACTATTATGGGCAAAACTAAATGGGCCCAAAATTGAAATCGGCCTTCACAAATTGCAGTATTTATTTTTTATGCCATACAAACTGCACTATTTATAAGAAGCAACTTTTTACAGATATGGTACTCAAAAAAAAAAAATTACAGATATGGCGCTAAATTTTTTTTCCAGATATGGTAAAAAGCTTAAATAATTAGAAAACTATAAATGGTTATCTAGATTAAAAATGTTCATAATTCAACAGATATCTATTTAGTTGAATTTATCGATTAAATGGTTTTTATTATACATAAATTAGTACTTAAGATCATTATATTATCTATAACTATGTTTTAATGGTGTAAAAGAGCATTCAAGCCTGTCACTAGTTAATGAGCTACTACTATTTTCTTTAAAGTAATTAATGAGCTACCATATTGATTGACCTTTGAATGGTAAATTGTTGAGTGACTTTTAAGTGAACTTTAAAAAAAATGCAATGTTTATGTTAATGTTTGAAAAATAATCTGATATTTCTGCTGATAAAGAAATCTTTGTTGGAGATATAAAGATAAAATACTTTTTTTAGTTCAACATGGAATCAACTAACTAAATAGGATAAGGTATTTAGTCTTAGTACATTACTACATATATAGATTAAAAAAAAATGTCTAGATTGGTGAGTCATTACATTTTATCAATAAAATCATTTCCATTGTACCCTCGTGATAATCACATTTTCATCACATTTTGTTCAACTATTTGTACTCGATAAGATTTCTTATTTGTCAAATCCAATATAATTTAACTGGTTAAAAACATATTTTTTTAACCAAGAAGTTGTAGATTCTAATCATCTTATCCCACGTGTTATTGAACTGAAAAAAAATCTTATTTCAATTTGTATACTTCCATTTAAAAAAAATAAAAAAATTGCATATTTCCATAGGTTAATAAATACTCGCGACTGCTCTTTCATTTTAGGACAAGTACACATACATTCCTATTTCATTTCATTCGTACACAATGGATATTAACATTTTCATTTTTTTGTAGCTAACATCAACTCAAACAATAGCTCATTCATATTCATTTCGTCCACGTTAATGATCAACTCACACCTCAAAACCTTATATATTTTTATATTTAAACAAAACTTTGTGTATATATATTTAATAAAAAACCTATAATAAAAAAAGTGTGTAAATTATCAACCAAAAAAAAAAAAAACAAAAACAAAGAGTCTTAGAATTGGGCCAAAGCGTAAATGTCAGGCCCAATTCTAATTTTGTACACCGACGGGAACCGTCTCTGAGCAGAGGCGGTGGCCGACAAGAATCGAATCTTCAACACGAAGTTGAAGACCCAAATTATTCAAAAAAAAAAAAAAAAAAAGTTGAAGATAGAACCAGCGGAAAGAGAGAAGGAAGAAGATGAAACAGTAAACACACGTGACAATAGTAATAAAACCCATGGGAATCGTATCTCGTATCGTATCTCATGCTTTCGCTTCAACAACGACTTCGCATTTGATTCGAATCGAAATCCCCTTCTTTTAC
The DNA here is from genome assembly GCA_026257165.2 of Telfairia occidentalis. Lineage (NCBI taxonomy): Eukaryota > Viridiplantae > Streptophyta > Magnoliopsida > Cucurbitales > Cucurbitaceae > Telfairia > Telfairia occidentalis. Next base: position 12,439,199 of record JAOANK020000022.1, on the reverse strand, counting down.
CAAGTACCCAACACAGCGACCAATCAATTCAAGGATCGCCTTTCCAAATACCCCCAATTTACAGTTTCTTGATCGGAACCGTTAAAACACAAATGCTACAGTAAATCAAACGACGGAGAGAGAGAGAGAGAGTATATTTACCGGGCCGGCTTTAAAAGCTAGCCACAACATTCAACAATCCATTAATAACAGAGTGTATTAGGGTAATAGCGACTGAAAATTAAGTTGAGACAAAACGACGAAGGGAGTCAAAATAGATTCATTGGAATGAAAAAAAGAGTAGAGAGAATGATTAGCCAGTGTAGATGTGGACGCCGATGGCGATTAGGAAGATGGTGATGAGGCCGAAAAAGATGATGGCGTGGACTAAAATGGAAGCTCCACTGGTCTGCATGTTCCCAAATTCCACAACCTTTCCTCTGGCTGGGATCTGAAACAGAAGGCCTGGGCTCAGCAGCACGAACAGCACCACCGCTATAACCACCGGCCCCCAATCCGCCATGCCTATCGCTTTTCAACAAATTTTTCACCTGCAATTGCAAAAACACTCAGAGAGAGAGAGAGAGAGAGTGAGAATTGATGGAACTGGGACTTGGAAGGTTTGAGAAGCGAAACGAATGGTGAGGTTTCAAACTTGAAAGCGGAGCGGGACAGTGATGCGACAACTTGCGTCGATTTTGATGCTTCACGTGGAAGGATGAGGTTGTGCCATTTATTTCCTTTTCTGCCTTTTGACGGATGGGATTTTCTTGGGACAGAAACTTAAATTAATGGGTTCTCCATTCATTTCCATCTACGTGGGCTACAGGTTTCAAGCATAGAAGAAGAGGAAAACGACGCTAATGAATTCTATTGTCATTTGGCCTTGAGGAATGTATTATCTTTTTCTAGCCATACATTTTGCATCTCGTGTCTATATTTCATTCTTCAAATTAAATTAATTATTGAACTAGATTTTAAAAAAATATTCATTTGACTCTCCATCAGCTTAAAAAAAAGGGAACTTTTATTAGTGTGTATATATATAATATATATAACGACCTTTTCTTTTTTAACTGAGATGAAGATAATAGTTTTAATATTTTGATCGATGATAAATATGTTAAATAATTTGTTGTTGTGTATTGTTCTTTCAATAAAAGCAAACAACAAAGGAATGTTGAGAAAACAAAAAGTCACCCTCCACGAATCAAGCATCCATTCAATCGGAGCAAAGAGTGCAACTACGGCATTCTTCCAACCAAATCTCCAATGACGCACATTATTGTGCATGGAAAGCTAATAAGTTAGTTGCTTCACTATGGATTCAACCACTAAATTGGATCACTTCAATTTCCCCTTTGTCAACACTAGCAAAAAAACATGTGGAATCTCGTAGTTTTAAATTATAGTAAAAACGATAATATTTATAAGTAAAATTTTAAAAATAAAATGAGTAATGAAAAAAGTTATAACCGTTAGATGTGACATTTTTATGAAAAGAAGTGTATATCAACCATTTGATAGTGATGTTCACGTACGATCTAGGTCACACTCATACACGAATAGATACATTGCTTGGCTTTATGGGTTTTGACGTAAATCATTTATAAGAACATAATGGGAATTGTAAAAAAATTCAAGGGCAAAAGGAGAAAATAATGTGAAATGATGTGTCTATTGGGTAGAAAAACTTTTCACCAACACCTCAACCTGAATAGCCGCGTCACGTTAGACGTGACTTTGTATGAAATAGGGCATCTGTGCAAATACATCTCAACATATACCTTTGTGTCTTGGCAATAACTATTCGAAATTTGAGGTTTGGAAAAGAATGCGGTAAAAATACAAAGAAAAATAAAATATGAGAGAGACACTCAGACTCGAATAGTCATGTCCCTTAAAAATTTGAAATACAATATATATATATATTAAAAAGTTGAGGGTAAAATTGGAATACAAAAACTCTTCTTTCACGCTTTTTTTAATATAATATAGATTTCTTTGATTTTAATCAACGATCATTTGAATTTCATTTTCATAAGTCTATCTCCCTTGAATTAGTTTCCACACGATTTTATAACCAAATTCTACCAAAATGAGTAAGATACTCATTTCTCTTGCCATACCAATTCCAACATTCAGGACATGGCTTCCGCAAGCTCTATTAGAACTGTGATCTTAAAAGAAGAAGAAAAAAATGAAGATATAAATGTTTTGATGGATCTGGACAATGGTGAGATTTTTTAAAACTATTAGGGTTGTTTTTTTTCCTCTTTTGCTTTTAGTTTGGAACATCAAAATGTGAAGTGAATATTTAAATCTCCAACTTGGGAGTGACAATCAAAATCAATGCTAAAACATGATAACCAAAATTATAACTTAATCATTAAATATAAGTTTTTATTATTTGACTTACAAAAACATTTAATATTCTTCCTTAATCAAGGTGATGTTTATAAGTATATCATAACAACTAAAAAATTATAATCAATAAGTAGTCAAGCGTTTATTGAACATTTTTATCTATTGGAATGAGTGGTATATTTAAATTTTATTTATTTCTCATATGAAAGGTTAATATTTTAAAAATTCCACAAATAATTAAAAGGTTATGAGTTTGAAAATCAAGACGAGCAATTAAAGGGTTTTTTTTAAGTTAAAGGCCAATTAAAGTTATTAAGTATATAATTTCAAAATAATAATGTTTTATGAATTCAAAATTTATAGACTCTATACAAAGGACGAATGCATTGAGAGGAAGTCAAAAACATTTTTATATGATGAGTAATGACATGGAACTTAAGTGTGAAAAATTAGGATCGACTTAAAAATTAAATATACACAATAATAAAAACTAGAAAATTAACAACATTTATCTAATTTAAAAAATAAGTGGAAATGGTTTTACGTCCGGTCCGAGACCCTCTTTATTGATCTCACAGACTCCAAAAGCTCAAGATAGGAATCAAAATGTTGAACTCCAAAAAGCAAAAAAAGAAAAAAGCTCACATCCTCCCGTCATTTCTAATTCCCACGTCTCATTGCTAAAAATTTCCCCGTTCCACATTCAAAGTTGGGCTACCGAAAGGAGTCTTTTTAAAAAAAGACTGTTATTTAATAAAGTTGGGGAAATAAATTTCAAAAGTAGAGGGACGTCTTTTCGCATTAAATATTTTTTAAACAATCATCCTAAATGTAATAAGATTTAGGTACATAGTCCCAACCAAAGTTCGAAGGTTCGAAACTCTACTCCTATGTATTGTTGAACCAAACAAAATTAGATTACACTATCAAGTTTTTATATAGTGTGCTTAAGACTTAATTTAAAATTGGTTATCATATTAAAAAGTCTCCATTTGGTTCATATGATATAATATAGTTTAGTTCAAGTTTAAATTTCACTTTTATACTTTTTTCTTAATTCAAATTTCATTCTTAGGATTTGTTTAAACGCCAAATAATTTATGTTGCTACTCGTCATTAAGATACTAAATATGTGATATGTCTTTTTTTTATTTATACGACAATAAATTGATGTTTTCAATTTGGCTAATAATGTTAGCAGATTGTATTCGAACTTAAAATTGAGTAAAAATTAAGAGAGAAAAAAGTTAATTTCAAAATGAGTAAAAAATAATTTGCAAAACTTAATCAAATCATAAAAGCTAAATTAAAACATTTAGAATTATAAATATCAATCTAAGTATATCAACTAAGATATATACTCTCTATCGAGAGTTGGATGATTTGAATATCAATCTCGTTAGAATTAAAAAAAAAATTAAAATTATCCTCGTATGGATTAAATTGGACAAAATTGAAAGTTTGAAATAAACGGATTAAATAAAACCCAGGAAAGAGTGGGAAAATCATAAAATCAATTTCTTTATTTAGCGCCAAACCTAAGCATTTCTCGCAGAAATTACCTGTTAATTTTCAAGCCAAACTATTTCAGTTAGTTTTTCATTGACGTGGGCGATTCCGATTGGTATACTCTCTCCATCCTCTTAGAAAATTCCATTTCTCCCATTTCTTAGGTTTTTTCCTCCCTTTCTATCTTTCTTCTCTCTCTTTCTTTTCTTGTTCGTTCGACGGTCGGTAGTTTCTCCCGGATAATCTTCAACTTTCCGATAAGATTACCGACCGTTACTCTCTATTTTTCTTTGAATTTTTGAAGTTCGTTGATCGATTATCGCCGCTGACCTCCTTTCTGTATTCAGTTTTCGCGCTTCTCGTGGCCAAGAGCTCCCGATTTATTTGCAGGCACGATTGGGGTTTAACTCATAATATTTTGAATAATCTTTCTTTGAGGGTGGAAAATCGACTTTCAAGATTTTGCAGAGAAAGAAAAGAAAAAGGAGAGAATCGACGTTGAAGAAGAAGCGTTATATTTCAGGTCTTTGGAATTTTCCTTTTGTTTTGTTTTTTCGTTTCTATAATTCAAAACTAAGAGTTGTTCATTAGAATTGAATCTTAATTGCTTATTATTCTTTAGCGTCTGTATTGGTTTTTGCCTTTTTCTCATATTCAATTTTATTTTTTTTCGTGAGATTGAGCGAGCTTCTTTTGCCATGCTTTCAAGGTTTTATCTGAGATTGTGCAAACCATCGGGAAGAAATGACCAGTCAAGGCGGTTCTTCTAGAAGAAGTCTGTCCTTAACGAACATATCATCTCAGAGCAAGAAGAAAATCAATGAGAACGGAAGCTCGGATGCACCGCGGAAGTCTCTTTCATCCTCTCGTTCATTGTAAATCGCTATTTTTATATCCTATTTTTTTTTATGTTCTCATTTATTCTTATTTTGTTATGCCCATGCATTTATCTTAATTGACATGTTATTCTTTTGAATCTTATTGCACGCTTTAGATTCTTCTTCGTAAGTTTCATAGCTGAAAGATGAAAATTGTATGTAGTTGTTTTTCTCATCCAGATGATCATTTAAAACCCTTCAAAGATTTTCAGGAACGTTCATAACAACCCCCCTCCCAAGTTTTTGGTGTGAAATTGCTTATTTTTGTACTCAAAAAATCTGTTAAGGCAAATCCTACCGCAAACTCAAGTATTGATATTCCATTGCTTAACCTTTTGAAGAATTAGTAAATGTACTCGAATGGGAGTACTCTGCTGTATCATGTGGTTGTATCGTGTATGAATTGTGCATTTTTTTTTTCATTGTGCTACCTTTTAAGAGAGTAGTTAATGTGCTTGAATGGGAGTACTCTGCTGCTATTCTTTTCCTGGATCATGTAACAACTTATTGGAAAGTGTTGGATAGAGTAGCTTGATTGATCTTTTGAAGTCGAGATATATTAACCTGATTTTCAATTCTCCACTTGCATTTGGGAAAGACAACTCACTGGTGAGCGTACAGTAAAACGATTGCGGCTGTCAAGAGCACTGACAGTGCCTGAAAGTACTACCATCTCTGAGGCTTGTCGTCGGATGGCTGCTCGTAGAGTTGATGCTTTATTACTAACTGATTCAAATGCTTTGCTTTGCGGTATCCTCACAGACAAGGTTTAACATCGGCTTTCCTTTAGCTTTAAGGATAAATGTCAGCTTCCAGTTTAAAAAAAAAATCTTTCTGATATATTCATTATTCCTTGTGATGGAAGGATATAGCAACAAGGGTTATTGCTTGTGGAGTTAATCTTGAAGAAACACCAGTGTCAAAAGTTATGACGAGGAACCCAGTTTTTGTTCTTTCTGACACGCTAGCCGTGGAAGCCCTGCAGAAGATGGTTCAAGGTTTGTATGATTCTGAGAAGCTCATCCACATTTTAATATACCGTGCCGTTTAGTAGTGATTCTTGATATGTGGGTCTGATATCTTCGTCCACAGGAAAATTTAGACACTTGCCTGTAGTTGAGAATGGGGAGGTCATTGCATTACTTGATATTGCAAAATGTTTATATGATGCTATCGCTCGAATGGAAAGGGCAGCAGAAAAGGGGAAGGCCATTGCTGCAGCAGTTGAAGGTGTTGAAAAAAGTTGGGGAACCTCTGTTTCTGGTCAGTGGACCGTCATCTCGTATGATATTAATATCTTCTGAAAACAACTCTAACTTGTGCTACTGCTGATGGACAGGTCCTAATACATTTATTGAGACACTTCGAGAGCGTATGTTCAGACCGTCTCTGTCTACTATAATCCCAGAGAATTTAAAGTAGGTAATACTTTTCTTGTGTGAAAGATATTAGTGTTTAACTTCATTTATATCGCATCTTTTGTTGATGTTCCATCTTCCAGGATTGTTACAGTGTCACCAACAGAAACAGTTTTGATGACTACGAAAAAGATGCTTGAATTTCGAGTGAGTTCTGCAGTTGTAACGGTTGATAGCAAGCCGCAAGGAATTCTCACGTGAGTACCATCATAATTGTTCTGAACTTAGGATTTTATACTAACATACAATTTCAGGCATCCTGATATTTTGTCTTTTTCAGGTCAAAGGACATCTTGATGCGATTAATAGCACAAAATCTTCCACCAGAATCCACACTTGTAGAGAAGGTAATTTCTTTCAGCTAGCATGGGCTATAAAGTATAGTGTACCTCCCCCCTGCTGTCTGTACAGCTCTGTTGGTTGGCTGTGGGGGTGCTTATTTGGCTTGTCGTTGAAAAATTGCAAATATAAATATGAGAGAAATACTATTTTGTATCTTGTATAATTTGTTTTCATCTTTTTGAGTATGTGAGATTTGTATTCTTCAGTACTGAATATCACCTCTGTTTATTTCATGTTAAAGGTCATGACTCCAAATCCTGAATGTGCAACAATTGATACGCCAATAGTTGACGCACTGCACACTATGCATGATGGAAAATTCTTGCATCTTCCAGTGGTAGATAGAGGTAATGTTCTGTAACTCTAAATCCTAGGATCTAGAAAGGTTATCATCTGTGAACGCAAGTCTGTCATCCTAACTTCTGATTTTGATGGATAATTGGTTGCAGATGGAAATGTTGTCGCTGTAGTTGATGTAATACATATCACCCACGCTGCTGTTGCCACAGTGAGTCCATTAATTTTTGAAACCTTATATTTGTTAGTACCGTTGACTTCTTGCTTCTTGAGATTGCAAAAAATAAGCTTAAGAACACGGTGACATATACGATATTTGTTCAAACGATAGCACTTTCAAATGGTGATTAACAGATTCTTAATCATGTTTGCCATTTAAGATTTGGAATTTAAAACTAATGGCGTTGCCATTTTTGGAGGGTGAAAATGATGATATACTAATAAATTATATAGTTTGAATGGTTAAGTTGGTATGTAGAAATATTAGTTTCAATGCTCTTAATTGAGCAATTTTCTATATTATTAGCAGTAAGAATTGCTCTTAATATGCAGAAATTGAATGCATCATGTAACATCTCTTCACCTTCGATTCCCTGGCCTTTGGCCTTTTCATATATTATTTTTTGTATTTAAATAGTCTTATTTTACTTACTCCATCTTTGTTGTGGTCTTTATGTTTAACCTTCGCCAATTAAAAGAATCAAGATTCCCCCTCTAATTGTCTTAGGTTTTGCACAAGCTCTAGTAAGTAACGTGTAATCTCCACGACCTTACTTAAACAGGATTGGTTCTGTAAGTTGTACAAATGTGTCATCGAGTTCTAAAGTAATGCTCAATCTCCTCGTCCAGTTTGAAATCTTTGAAGTTTGAGGGGTTTCATTTCCCTCTTCTGACTTTTCTGACTTACAACTCAAGGATTGGATATGTTGGTAAATGTGGTATAGGCTCTAGTATTTAACTTAGTCGTCAAGGATTAAAACCCTGTCAGTCATCTACGTGGAGTTTTTAAAATCCCACGAATTCTATAACTATTGAATATTATAGAGTTAACAGTAGCCTCAAATTCAAACCTAGTGAACATTGGTGGGATGGGGATTTTTAGGGATGACAAACAAAACAATTGTTGACATTTAAAGTCTATGAACTAATGAGCCTCAGCAGGGATAAGAAAAATTTTAAATTAATATAGAATATTGGCCGGGATGCTTTCACTTTAAAGAACGTACTTAAATTTCTTGGAGCTCTACAATCGATTATTGTAAAGATTTATTCGGCCTTGGCATTCCTTCATGATTAGATTGGAAATGCATCTGGAGTTAGCAATGAGGCAGCAAGTTCAATGATGCAGAAGTTTTGGGATTCTGCCATGGCCTTATCGCCAAACGATGATGACGATGAAATGCGTAGGTTGTGCTTCTCGAATTATTATGCATTTACATTTTTGCAGTTAAGGTAATTATTTATCTCACAAGCTAGCGTGACATCTCAGTGAAGGCTCAATGAAATTGGCTTCTGAGGAAACGGAGACTGGAAGATCTCTTCACTTTCCATCATCTGGACTGCAAAATGGCTTCTCTTTTAAACTCGAAGATAGGATGGGCCGCATGCATCGATTTTCTTGTGGTATGCTTCTTCAATTTTGAATATCGTAAATCCAATATCAGGAGAGCTGTCGTGCAAGTTATGCACTTATTTTTATTTCTCTCGTGGCATTTGATTTTTTACTCAAATAATTATTTTCATTGGTCTGACTGGATTTCTTTGTTGTTCTACTGAGTCAAGATACTCGAAGTTTAACAGATGTTATAACTGCAATCCTTCAGAGAGTTGGCGATGATATTGACCGCAACAAATTGCCTCAGATTTTGGTACACACTCGGATCAATATTACGGTCACTTTATTTGGCTTGATAATTTCTAGTTTCCTTAATATAAACCGCAGAACTAATTGTTGACTAAATTTTGTAGTATGAAGATGAAGATCGCGATAAAGTTGTTCTAGCATCAGACGGTGACCTTGCGGCAGCTGTAGAACACGCAAGGTTGGCTGGCTGGAAGGTATCGTACTGGATCATTATTTGTGAATGGCAATTAAACCTTGAAAAGAAATGGTTAAACTGAAGAAAACGACATGCTGGTTTTGCGCAGGGTCTGAGATTGCATTTAGAATATCCGGGAAGTCGTGTTCGTAAAAGGGGTTCTGGTGCGGGAAATATGGATTATGCTCAAAAAGACGCATGGGCGTCGGCGTACAGTGCAGTTGCAGCTGGAGCCGCCCTTGTTGCCGGGTTAGGCGTGTTAGCATACTTGAGAAGATCTGGTAACTAATTAATTAATAAAATTCATACATATTCTATTCAATGATTTTGCTCCGAATAGCCTCCTAAATTTGGAGTTCTTATTGGGATCGGTTGGAAGAGCATCAGTGCTTGTGCTTATAATTAATCTGTTTTTGTTCAAAAGTTGTTAAAATCTGGGATTGTTGATTTGCTGCATGGAAGAAAATGCCTGCATTTACTTTCGTGAGAATTGACATGTGTTAATGTTTCTGAAGGTTTTGCAGCTCCATGAATTCGTGGAGATCTTGTGTATGTGAATCAACTTTCTCCATTCCATTCATAAAAAGTCTCAACGAGACGGAAAAGAAATTGCACGTGTCGAATGGATCAGAG
>JAOANK020000022.1:12407492-12422108 GCA_026257165.2 Telfairia occidentalis | reverse complement strand
CTTCCAAATTGTACTCAAAGGCATAGAAGAAAATATCTAAGCCTCCTCCTCTCTCCTACCCCCTCAATTTCCCTCTGAGATCTGTAATTGGCTTGTCACCTTCGACAGTAAGCCTCGCTTACGACCTTTGCGGTAAAATGGTAATGAACGAAAACTGAAATAAGAAAATTACAGCACTTTAGGTAACATATGTAGCTCTTGTTGAAGAAGACGAATCCTTTATCTGCTTTTATTACGTGTAGAATCAGAATGATAGCTTTTGGTTTCTCCTTAAAATCGCTCATCGTTGTTGTGAGAATGCTTTATCGTAGGCCGGAGTCAAGGGTTTAGCAAAAAGGCAGATTCAGAAGGAACGAGAGCGAAAAAGTTCCAAACTCTTGTAAATTTTGTGCTGGTGAAAAAATTCTGTCTCAATGAGTTATCCCTCAAGAATTTCACAACTATCCTATGGTTAAGTTTCTCCATTGCAAGTATCAAGAAAAATGATGTGAATATTTGTGTGTGTGTGTGTGGGGGGGGGGGCTGGGGGTGTTGGGTTTCCACAGGTTGAATTGAGAGGATTTGAAAGGTTGCTTGCTTCTTTGCTTCTTACCAAGATCACGAGGATGATTTATTAGGTACTTCATATGATAGTTCTCAAAACTTCAGTAGTTCAGGTACTTGTATATTTCTGGTAGGTTGGTTTACTAGGCATCTAGAATCCCTGCAAGCTTTTCTTTCAACTTAATTTTCTAAGTTTGATTAAATCAGTCTCCTGGTTAAGCTGTTTCTTAACTAGAACCCTGACAGAATGGTTTGAAGAAAACTTCCACCGAACGTCGTTTTCTTGGTGGGTTCTGACAAAATAATAGTTTGAATTTTGAACCTTATGGCTTGATATACTAAAAGCTACACTTACCGAGAAGCTGAGAGGTAGATGGCTTGATATACTAAAAGCTACACTTACCGAGAAGCTGAGAGGTAGCGTTGCTAATTGTTTCCATCAAGCCTGTTGAATATTCACTATAGATGGCTTCCTGGAATTCGTTGGCTGCAGTCACAAACTTCTGTTTACTACGTAACACATAATCATTTATCTGCTGAGATATTAACTGAAGGTTGCAAATAGGCTATTATCTTTCATATAAAGAAGTAGGCTGTTGTCTTGAAATATGTGTATACGAGTTTTAGTTTTTCTCTTTGATATGTAGTTTGAAGCCTCTTTGATTTATAGTCTGAAGCATGCTTAGTGAGGCTTGAATTCAAACGGCAGTTCATTTTAGTCTTATTCTTGAACTTCATCTGAAACACTTTAAAGTTATGATAAATCATCAATGAGATTTGTGGAACAATCTTTCTCAAAACCCGTTTCCAGATCACAAATTTAAAGCTCAGTAAGCCCAAGATATTGTATTAAAAAAAAAAGCCCAAGATATTGTTATTTTTTCAAGTGGACATGGATTATAAGATTATCTGTTTCTTTTGCCCACCAAATTAATTCTACTTGTCTCCATCTTCAGTGAATCTTTGGTGCTTGTCAAAACTTTTTCCTCACTGTTGCCAGTAGATATCATTGGATATTGTTTACAGCTTGCAACTCTGTATCAACGTACAATTTTTCAATGATCACAACTTCAGATCAAGCATCATTGATATCCACGATCGCAATTTGTCCATAAAGGTTTCAAATGCTGATCTTCATTGTAAGACCATTGGGAGATTATTCATAAGTTAGCTCATTTGATGGTTCAAGGTCTTACCATCTACCGCATCTGCCTTATTCTGGCAACTTTATGACTAGAATCCTCCCGCTTCAAGATCCGGTTGATGTGAATGCGACTGATAATAATCTTACCAATAATTCTAATGATTCTCGTTTTGCTTCCAGGCCTATTTTCTTGATGCTCTCACAACCAATACCTCTAACATGGAAGAGTCTTCTTCCAGAGCTGCAAAGTGAAGATGTCAAGTCTGAGTTTAGCACAAATAGAGATCTTTGTAGTGAGATTGAAGATGAATATGCCCCTGAAGATGATTCACTTTCACTTCCTGAAATGCATAAACAAATTTCAGATTATGTGCAAATTTGCTTCAGGCAGCCCCTAAAAGAAAAGGTGCACTAGAGGAGTGACTGCTAGTAATATTTATGACCATAATTGCAGACGACGAGGAGCATCCTCAAGCGAAGCTTCAAGTTCACGGACATAAAGCAAGTAAACTGCAGCTTCGGGAAGATGGTGTGCATTAATATGGGGGATTGGTATGCCGCTGAATCATTGTTGGGATCTTACTTGCAATAACAGTGTTAAAAAGTGGTTATTTTTATCGAACTAAGAGGGTCGATACTCCCAAACTCATCTTGGTGCTCGTGCCTCTGGATTTAGCAGCAATTTGATGTCATTCGCTTAACTTGATTTTTCATTTCTTGTATTTTGTCCATATAACTAAGGGGTCTCAAACCAATTAAAGCTAGAACAGATGTTATACTCCATTACAAGAAATGAGATTTTTGTTTTCGTTTGATCCTCGTAATGGATATCTGTGTAACTTTGTAGTCTATTTGCTCTTCTTCTAAGATCTGAGCCTGCAGCAGATTCTTTTGTTCTCTAATTGAAGAGAGGTCATTTCAATTTTCTGCGTTATTGCATTTTTAAACTGATGAAGCTTGTGAAAACTAGTGCTTCTAAGTTAGATTCAGTTGTAGAAACTAATAACTGCATATGTTTTAGCTTTGTGAGATTGTATAGAACTGAAAGCTGAGAAGACAATTCAAAAGTCACATCAGTACCATTTCTTACTCAAATCTTTGGTCAATTTTAAGATGCATGTACACAAGAGCGTAAGACAGCTTCTTTAATTTCATTGAAAGAGAGTCTTCTCTTTGATGGCAATGTAAAATATATACAAACAATATCGCTTTCATAGGCTGTTATACATGGCCATGTCACTGAATGCCTGCTGTGGCATTGCTCCTAATAAGGCTAGTTTTCTGTACTATTAACTTGGCATTTCCAAAACTGCACAATCCTCTTGCATGGGAAATATACAATGTCTGTGAAAAGTTAACAGAAGATACTGAGCTCTGCATTCTCACCATGGCTGGTTTTTGGCACCCAAATTTCAACTTCAGTAAATTTACTCTGTATTTACACAATAAACACATCTCAGAGCACCAACAAAAAGGTAAAGAAAAGAAAGTTGCTAAATTTGATCATTGTTTACCTACAAATCCAACCATCCATGGGATGATAGCCTTTAAAATTTGAATATTTCTGAAGTTATTTGGCTTTGGATGGAAAGAAAAATCAAATTAGTTTTCGTAGATTTAAAATCTTTCCAAACTTGACATATGCATAGAGAATTTGTAGATGCATGTCTAATATTGTCCCCTGTAAATATTCGTAAAGTAAATTAAATACGACAAAAGTGTAATGAAAGTGTTTAAAGATATTTCAGTAACTTTTTTACACGAAATACATTTTGGTTGTATAAATTGTAAATATTATATTTCATTAGAAAATTGTTGAAGATGTTAGGCATTTTATTGGAAAGAAAATAAAAACTTATTTTGATTTATAACTGAATTTGTCTATATTTATGCAAGTAGCATGAAATGTTGCAACCCCAATGACCAGAGTTAAAGAAAAATAACCGTAGTTAGGGTTTTAACCGCATGTGAAAAAATAGTTAGGTCATTTTTATTAGCAAAATATTATAAAGACTAGGAAAACTCAGTTGCTATATATTTGCCATGCAAATACCCAATTTTCTGCAGGCTGGGGAAATATTTTCACTAGGTACCATCTGAATTTGGGATTTATTTTTCCCTTTTTTTCCTCCTTTGAAGCTGGGTGGCAGAGAGGTTTCATCAAGAAAATTGTTGTCCAGATTCTTCAATGGCTTCCGGCGATTCACATCTCAGAAAAGGGATTTGCTGTACGTTATAATCTTTCCTTACATAACTTCGCATTGTTCCATTTGAGGAATATGATCCGTTGCCATTGTTGTTAGATTGTTCTTCAATAGGAAAAGCAAATGTAGGGTTTTGTCAGGGTTACTGAAAATTGATGTTTATGAAACTTTATGCTACCGTAACGAACTGCCCAACTTCTCTCGGATGGAGTTTAGACGATTGATTTTTATTTTATTAACTATTTTCCAGGGAAGGGGGTGGATCGAATTTGAAGAGGGTATTTCTTATTTTTCCTAGTTTCATTTTCTATAACGCTCTCTCTGTTGTTCAGTATATTGTTGAACTATATGAGAATGACACTGCATCTAATAGGATCCTGATAAGTTTCTTCCTGATAAGATGAGAATCAAGGTGATGATTGAACCAGCTGCCTTTCATAAGATTTGGGTGTTCACGTTTCAATGTTCATTTTGTCAGCGTCCAAAAGACCAATGGATGATCAAACTCTAAAATACTGCAGCATGCTTCTTGTGGTACATTCTGATGAAGAATGTAGGTTTCTCGATTGTTATGTTTTCCCCATGCTTTGCTGTTAAATATGTTATTATTTAAAAAGTTTGTTATTTGATCATTGAGTTTTCTCCTCCTGCAATTCGTATTGGATCTGGTTGATTGTCATAGATTCGTGATGTCATAGAAAATGGAATTGATGAATTAGGTAAAACATTCATAGGTATTTTTCATTTATAACTCTTGAGTGAGACTATTTATTGCTTTATATCTATTTCCAGTCGACATCTTCCATGTTTTTGGCATGAATTTGTGTCGCCTACTTGTGTCTATTTAAGAAATTTCCTTAATATACATTTTTTCTTTTTCTGGTTTAGGGCTTTCGAAATTTTGGGTGATTTCTTGATGGTCTGTCCAAGAATTTTGGTGAATTTACATTGGAGACAAATCATATTGATACGATTGTGCTTGCACTTCCAAAAAATTAGAAGGATAGTAAAATACTTGTCATCAGCAGAGTTTCCACATTGAGGGGATGGATTGCAATAAGGATGATGCTTTTAAGGCGAAGCAGATTGCTGAGAAAAAGTTTGCAGAGATGGACATTACAGCTGCTAGTAAATTTGCTTTGAAGGCTCAGAACTTGTATCCCAGTCTTGACGGTCTTCCTCAGCTTATGGCAACTCTTAACGTTTACTTGTCTGCCGAGAAAAAAATTGATGGATGCATTGATTGGTACAGGGTCCTTGGTGTGGAACCATTGGCTGATGAAGAAACCATCAGGAAACATTATAGAAAACTGGCACTCATTCTTCATCCTGACAAAAACAAATCAATTGGTGCAGACGGGGCTTTTAAAATTGTATCTGAAGCTTGGAGCTTGTTGTCTGACAAGACCAAAAGAGCAGCATTTGACCAAAAGCGGAATATAAGAGGTATGTATATGAAGTCGACTGAAATAAGGTCATCAGTTCCAATTGTTCGGAATGGTTTCCATAATCTCTCCCCCAATAATATCTTGAATAGATGGCACTGGAGAGGTGATGATGAGGTCCTTTCTGCTCCAGCTCCTCATCCAGTGAAACCCACGTTTTGGACAATCTGCAATTCATGCAAGGTGCATTTTGAGTATCTTAGAACTTATCTTAATCACAATCTTGTTTGTCCCAACTGCCGGATATCCTTTTTGGCTGTTGAGAACCCACCACCACCTTTCAATGTGAATCCATCATCCTCTCCATGGACATTCAACATGCAGCGACAGGCTTCCAGTGCATACAACCATATGAAGAAGTCATTTAATGTGGAGAAGACAGAGTTTTCTGCTAGAGGTGTGGACTCAGCAGGATATAGTAGTATCAAATCTTTGCATAAATCTTTTCAGTGTGGTACATCATTTAAACTAGGAGCAACCGAAAGTATGCTAGCTTCGGCTTCTTCAGCAGCTAAAGCTTTTAGTTTCTTCAAGCCAGCATCTCCAAAGATGAAGACAGGGCATAAAGATGGCTTATCGGCAGCTATGAAAGAGGAGTCTTGTCTGAGAGAAGATCACGCTCCCAACAAAATGGATGCTGGTTTTGTCTCTACATCCTTCAATGAAAGTGCCAACGTACACAAAGAAGATAGACCAAAGAAAAAAAGACGCATAACTGGACATAAAATGCCAGGTAATTGCAGAGATTCTCTCAAACAAACGGAAATGGAATATGCAGGGATTATAAAGGAGAGTAGTGGATCCCTAAAGTATAGCTTTGAAGGAAGAAGGACGAGCATCACTGCAAAATTTAGATGTGCTAGTACAAGGGAGCTTTCCCAGCCTGAATTGCGACAAATGTTGATGGGGAAGGCTAGGAATGAGATTGGCAAGAAGCTTAATGAATGGAAGGCAGATGCATCATCAACCATTTTGCAAAGGATGAGGACTTCTAACAAGGATTTTGCTGAAGAGAGAGAAGGGAAAAGAGTTGTTCTAAATGGTATGAAATCCAGTAAATATTTGGATACCACATGTAGTAAAGATGAATTGCAGACCAAACATTCTTTACCTCCAAGTTCTGGTGAGGATCCAGACACTAAGGACTCGGAACCTTTCTCCATGAGCGTTCTTGATCCAGATTTTCATGATTTTGACAAGGATCGTGCGGAAAAATCATTTGGTAGTAATCAGGTTTGGGCTGTTTATGATGATGATGATGGAATGCCCCGATATTATGCCATGGTTCATAAAGTTTTATCATTGAAACCATTCAAAATGCGTATCAGTTGGCTTAATTCTAAAAGTAACAGTGAACTTGCCCCATTGAACTGGATTGGTTGTGGATTTCCAAAAACAAGTGGGGATTTCTGGATCGGAAAACATGAAGTTAATGGCTTTCTTAATTCGTTCTCACACAAAGTTAAGCAGATTAGAGGCAAGAGAGGAGCTATTAGAATCTTTCCTAGCAAGGGAGATGTTTGGGCTCTGTATAGGAATTGGTCTCCTGATTGGAATGAACTTACCCCAGACGATGTCATTCACAAATATGACATGGTGGAAGTCCTTGAAGATTACAATGAAGATAGAGGGGCTACGGTTGTTCCCTTAGTTAAAGTTGTTGG
Source organism: Telfairia occidentalis (assembly GCA_026257165.2). Classification (NCBI taxonomy): domain Eukaryota; kingdom Viridiplantae; phylum Streptophyta; class Magnoliopsida; order Cucurbitales; family Cucurbitaceae; genus Telfairia; species Telfairia occidentalis. The sequence goes on along the minus strand of JAOANK020000022.1, from coordinate 12,415,108 downwards.
TTTCAAGACTGTGTTTCAGCAGCACTCAGATCCATCAAAGATCAGGAATATTCCCAGAGAAGAAATGTTTCGATTTTCTCACCAGGTCCCTTCATGCTTGCTTACAGGTCTTGAAGGTCAAAATGCTCCTGCTGGTTGCTGGGAGCTTGATCCTGCAGCAACACCCTTGGAACTTCTTCAAGTTGCTAAGGAAACTGAAATGGAACTGGAAGAAGTGGTTCAGAACGCTGAACAAGCTAAGGACAGAGATCCACTTGAGGATAGAAAAACTGCAAAGGAAGCAAACCTTGGGGAGAATGTAGAGACAACTATTGAAGGTCTTAAATTTCAGGATAAAGTAAAGATGGAAGAAGCTCGGATGATGCATAATGGAATTGAAACAACAGTTCAAAAGATGATTGTATACAGCCGGAAGCGGTTCCGGGGAAAATTATCAATTGGTGCCGAGTTATCAGCACATTAGACAACTTTTGAGAAATTGTTCTCAGATGAACATACCATAGACATTGAGGAACTGCAGAAGGCCATACACAGTACAGCTTCTAAGCACCAATTCAACCTAATTGTTATTTTGATTTTTTTGTTCCTTTTATTCGTCTTCTCAGCAATGAGAGAGATTAATTGGTTGGTGATACATGTGGAGCAGTATTTCTTTAGTCTAGTTTTCTCGTTCTACATTGTTTGGGCTACAATTTTGTCTAGTTTGCGATGCCCACAATACTAATTTCAGTTTCAGTTTCCTGGTAGCTTGGAGAGTGTTGGAAAAGGCAGTTTCCTTGGATTGATCGTATGGTTCATGACATCGTAGCTCCAGATTCATAGGCTAACTTAACTCTTTGCTTCAAGAAATGTAATTACTTTTACTTGTACATTCCGAAAGCCATTACCTCCCAATGCCGACTATTACTCTTTTCAATGATAAATTCAACTTGGACAAATCTCATCTACTGCTCCATGGGTACTTGGATTGTAGATCTGGATGTTGCATGTTCTTGATTGCCTTTACAAATTCTCTTTCTCTCGCTTGCCTGCCTACAGAGAATGTAATCAAAGTCAAATGATCCGAACAGAAAAAGAATTATATATTCTGATTAAGGAAAGTTGTTTATAGCTTCATTTTGATTGTTGGTTTTCATATTTGTTTCGAGGACAGGACTCGGGAATATATTATCTGTTTGACGAGATTTAAATGGATTTCATAATGTTACAATGTTTAATTTGAAGAATCCAAATCTGATATCTGTTGAAAGAAGGCTATGTCTGAAGCACTTTCTTCTCCCTACTACTAACTTATGGAAGGAACATTCTTATTCTCTTGTTTTATTAATGTTGCAGGAAAATGGAGGGCGCATATTATGAGCCTTTGTGGTTTACTTTCAAAAGAATCAACTACTCGGTACCCACTTTGACTGAATTATGATATATTTTTCAGTTTTTTATTTTCCAATATTATGCGTGTTCATTGTTCATTTCCTTTAAATTTTTTAACAAATAAAAAATAAAATCTTAGAAAAAATATGGTTCGAACGTATCTAGAAAATAGATTACAAAACGAAAAAGATTATTCAATAGTTGTTATTCTATTGCGTTTGTTTGTCTGTGCTGCTACTGAAATACAGAAAAGTGGGCATGTGGTTAAAGAAAAGGCATTGTCTGCCGCAATGCCAAACAACTTTTGGCTGTTGGTCAAGTTGTACAGCTTGTTGGACCCCGTTTTTTGTTCCCAACAGAAACTTCTTCGGCTTTGGGGGCCGAATATATTTTTTTATCTTGAAACTAATTACGTTAAATGTTTTTATTGAATCACTTTAATAAAAAAAATGTTCTTCTTTTGCAATCGAACTTTTAGAAGTACATCAGATGTTTTTGACTGACAAGTTTTAAAAAATAATTGTTATTAACTTTTTTTTTAAATTTATATAAATTAAAAATAGAATTTCAATGGTTTAAGAGAACAGTACTTTTATGGGAAAAAATGGTGGTCTTTTTTAGAACTTGTTGTAAACAAAAACAAAGAAGAAAACATGCTTGTTAATTTGAACAGAGCTCACATATCCCCGATTGAAATGTCACGAGTTCGAATCTCTACTTTTACACTATCCCCACATGTTGTTGAACTTAAAAAGAAAAGAAAAAAACGTTTGATCAAAAAAATCAAATTAGTTTGAGCTAAATATTTGGTGAATTAATTGATATAAACTATTTAAGTTTATTTTATTAAACAAGTCAAATATTACTTTTGAAATACAAATAACAATATTATGGAAATTTCTTATACCATTGTAACATGAAACAAATTTCCTTTAGATGAACATCTATTTTTTTTTTTAACCATTTCTTGATACACCAAGAAACCATTCAGCTAAAAATATTGTTGCTAGGCATCTAAGATATGTATAGAACTTTCCAAAATTTAATAACTAAATTGATATTTTTAATACCAGTTAATCCGAAAATTAGTTGAGTTTTATACCTAAGAAAAAATAAAGTTGAGATTTATTTCGAAGTCCAACCAAGACGAAATCATACTTTCTCCTACAAATGTAGTTATTTTAATTCTTATTGAAATTGAAGTTATAAGAAGCAGAAAACTTTATTATTAATTAAATAAATGAAATAATTTTTTATATTTCTCCCCTTATTTTATTATTATTTTAAAACAGTACATTATTTTAATATATAACAAATAAGAACATGAAATCTTAAAATGCAGAGAAGAGCTGGAGCCAGGAAACGAATCCTCCTTAAGGCTGTTACCTTATCTCAACTCTTTTGGGGCTTGTGTGTCGCTGGCTCACCCTTTTCCAATTTTCTTACATTTATAAATAATCACTTCCAGAAAAAAACTGCTTTATCACTCGATCCGGCCATTCTCCGATCAAATTTCCTGCAGCATTTGGCCGAATCCCTACTAAAGCCACCGACGCCGCCGCCGTCGCCGGCCGATGGAGAGTAACAACCAAGGCCAATCATCCCCTTACCCTCCTCCGCAGGCCCCGGTCCCGGCCCCTCCCTTCCACCACCTCCTCCAGCAGCAGCAGCAACAGCTCCAGATGTTTTGGTCCTTTCAGCGCCAAGAAATTGAACAGGTTAACGATTTTAAAAACCACCAGCTTCCTTTGGCACGCATTAAGAAGATCATGAAAGCCGATGAGGACGTGCGTATGATCTCCGCCGAGGCCCCCATTTTGTTCGCCAAGGCCTGCGAGCTCTTCATTCTTGAGCTCACCATTAGGTCATGGCTCCACGCCGAAGAGAATAAGAGGCGGACATTGCAGAAGAACGATATTGCTGCGGCCATTACGAGGACCGACATCTTTGATTTCTTAGTTGATATTGTGCCTAGGGATGAGATCAAGGACGAGGCTGGATTGGGAGGCATGGTCGGAGCCACTGCTAGTGGTGTGCCTTACTATTATCCTCCTATGGGCCAACCCGCTGGAGCTCCGGGCGGGATGATGATTGGCAGACCGGCAATGGATCCCACCGGAGTTTACGCACAGCCGCCGTCACAGGCTTGGCAATCGGTGTGGCAGACTGCGGCGGAGGACGGTTCTTACGCCAGTGGGGGCAGCACCGGCCAGGGCAATCTTGATGGTCAGAGGTAGGTGTTCTATGGTTGTTTTGTCTTTTGTGTGATTCAAATTAGTAATCCACAATTAAAAGTTTCAGTCTTTAAACTTCATCTTGTGATCTATATCCAGGTTTTCCCTATTTTTCCGAATTTTGTCTTCCTATTTCTGGAGAGATTGCATGTTGCTGTTGTTTTTATTTTCCCTTTTCCTTACTGAGTGATCGCTCAGCAAGAATGTGCTGATTTGTTGAGTCGTTTTCGGGATTTTATGGGAATTCTTTTGTCTCTTAGGATAACATGTTTAGAGCTTCTTCTTTGGTGTTTATTGTCTAATAATTTTTGTAAAATTTTCTTCCTTTCTGATGAATCTCAACCCATGAGGGTTTCTTTTTAATTAAAGGAAAAACATCTCCTTTGGCCTTTGCTTGATGGGTTATCTTATTTTCCTCCCTTTCCATCTCTTGGGTTCTTTAACAAATGCTTCTTTTTCATTCTGAGAGGGTATATGAATTACCCAGTAAGCATGATATCAGTAGCCTTCTCTTTTTTATTAAACTTTAAAGCCAATTGGAGGTATTTTTTGTTAACCTCCTGGCTTGGTTGATTTCTTATCTACCACTTTTCTTAATCCTCTTTCTGTCTCGTAATAAAACCATATTTTAAAATCAATAGCAACAGCAATGGTTGAGAATGGTTCTACATTCAAAAAATCCTTTTGAGCACAATCAATGGTTATTGATTTGTTCACCACTTCTAACTATTCAATGCTGTACGGTGAGATTTCAGTTTCAAACCCATCGAACATTTAGAGGTCTGGGATTTATCTCTTCCACTAATACCAACACCCTCAACCATCCTCCATCAGAACTTATTTGAGGACATTTATGTCTTTCAACTTCATTATTTGAAGTTGTTCTTCGAAAGATCAGAGCTGCTTTGCATTTGAAATGGGTGTTTTTAATAAGCTTCATTGATATTAACTATTGAAGGTAAGATTACCCATTGAAAATTATGAATTAAAATTCTAATGTGTTTCTATATTTGTGTATTTTATATTCACGTCAAACTTGTATTATTTTTCAGCTCTTGTTATTTTTGCTTCTTCATCCTTACTATATTAGACTGTCAAAATTTGTATGTATTTTTTGGGGACATCAAGGGATCCCCCCCCCATTCAGCTTATGTGCCAATTAGGGATCAGTTTTCTTCTCTTTTCTTGCCCCATAGAGCGGTGCAGCGGTTCATCTTGGAATGACTGAATCATGTCTTTCAAATATTGTACTCAAATAGAGAGGAAATTTTTCTATTGCTTTTGAGGAGAACTATGGGGTCAGAAGATCTTGTATTGTTCACCTTTTAGTAGATTGGTTAAAGAATCGTTCAATGATTTAGTCCTACTAACACAAAATTCTTTGTTAGAATTATCCAATTAGGAATGAGGATGGCATGTGGTGGATTGAGAAGGTGTTGAATATAAGAGGACGGTATGTTGGAGTCTCCAAGGTGTAAAGTAATGGGAGAAAAGTTAACCTTATTGTTCTGGTAGGGGAGGAACTAGCTGGTTGGAAGTCATTCATTGACCTTGTGTGGGAATTCCTAAATAGAGGAGTCTAAAGGAAAGCTGGAAGTTGAGATAGAGCCAAAAACTACGACTGTTCGTGGAGGTGGTGAAATTTGATTAGTCGAAAGAATTCTGACTAAACTTTCGATCCACTTTGGTCAAGTTTTGGGGGAACTGCAAGCTTCAATATATTGGAACCACAATCAAGTTGTGCCAAGTGCCTGCTTTCATGATGATCGGGCGAAAATCGTCGTGGTTTGAGTCACATCATGTGGACCCATCTTGTACACAATAGGTTAGTTTTGAGTAGATCATTGATCTCTTTTGTTTGGATAAAGCTGCCCTTCACTGCCCAAATTAGAAGATGCTCATTTATTAAGTACGAAGAAAGGTTGGTGCACCATGAATGAGTTTTCACTAAAATTCGAGTTTTGGATTGAGGATTTTCATCGTAGAATGAATACTATCCCCTCTTGTGGGGGCTAGATGATATTGAGGAATATGTGGAATTTGGAAGCCCTTGGTAACGAAGTGATGGTTTTGTGGAATGCTTAACAAGAACTTCAGGTATGACCCGTGGTATGGATGCTTGCATTCAAGTGAGGGAGAATTATTGTGGATATCTAACAGAAGAAGTTGGAGTTATTATGAATACATAGATTTTCAAATGAGCTTTTATGAACCCAAGGCCCACAAACCCAATACAAGTTACACAATTTCAAGTTTTTACAACTCATTCATTTCTACAATTTAAATGCAAGTTACGCAAACCCGAGTCCATATACAAGCTACACAATCAAACTTTCCAGTCTCAAGCTACATGAATCTTATTTAAACAGTGAGTCAAATGTTCCTTTGACGTCCAGCTTGTGACATTCTCTAATTTGATGCTTTTGATTTTGCAGAAACATCGACTTCCATGGAGAATTCTTCATATAAACTATTGTTAGGCTACAGAGAAAGGAAAAACACCTTTGTCAAGCCAATAATGTTAGATTGTTGGCTTATAGTCTTTATCATCCTAAGGTTATTCTGAATGGACATAATTCTCCCTACACACACGAGTAGGTTCTCTTAATGTGTTTCATGTGTTTTTTTTCCCTTCTTTTTTGAGAATCGAGTTACTAACACCTACCCGAAAAGAACTTTTATATGCCTCATGCCTAGGAAGACGACTGCTAATAGAGTGAGAGAATATAGACCCATTAGCCTAGTTAATAAGGCTTAAAGAATTCTCTCCAAGGTCTTGGCCAATGTATTAAAAGGAGCTTCCTGAAACTAAAACAAATATCAGTAAATCTTTTTTTGCCGAGATTAATACAGACATGCAGGAAGTTGCTACTCAAGTGACATTTTATTATAAAGCCCAAAGCTTCCTTTAAGCTACAGTCGACACGACCCGGTGATAATCCTCTTAAGCTCATTTACATATCACATTAATTGTTCATAAAAAATATGTGGAAGTTGAGATTCAAAATTACTGAACTATACCAGATTTTAGGTGTCAAAAATCTGTATGGAAGTTGACATTCAAAATTATGTCCAACTTTGAGTTTCCTTCTTAGATTTTCCGTCTCGAAGAAGAGATTCTCATTGTGATGTTTGTTTCTCTGCAGCTAAGCAATTCTTGTGTAGATGATCTGCTGTCTGGTGCAATGACAGAAAAAAAAAGAAGGTGTTTTGCCATGCTGTCCGGAGCGTAAAACGACGTGTATTTTTCCTTTCTGTTTCTTTCTTTACGAACAGGGTTAACTTTAGAAACTTGTAAAAACTTAAACTAGATGCCGTGGAATTGATAATGACTTTTGTTACTTGCTGTTTCTATGATGCGTTTGTGAATTGGCTTTTAACAATTGGTTAAGATCAAAGTTACCTCGTTGATCTTAGGAGCGTAATGTTGGATACCTGTGGACTCTCTGCCGTTTTTCATCTTTCACTGGGAGGATCACTTAAGTCTTGTTTCGATGAACCGAAATAATGAACTGAGTAGCCCCAATTTGGTTCTTCATCATGTCACATTTGGTAGGGACATAAAAAGAGATGAAAAAATAACTAAGAGATTTCAATATTCATGTGTGATTCAATGCAGGTCTTAGCCGTTCAACCCACTTTTTAAAACTTCATAGAACATCCAACTCTCACTACTAAAGGAATCAAATTCCACTTTTGTTTTTTGTTTTTTTTTTTTGTTAACTCTCTTTCAATCACAGACACTATTATTGAATTCATGTCTGAGTGTTTATAGGAATAAAAAAAATATTATACTTAAAAAGGTTCAAATTTCAAAAGTTATCTCAAAAGTTGAATAGGTTTCAATGTTTCGGTAGCGGTGAGGTATGTGAGGAGTAGTTAGTGGATTGAAATACCAAGAATAAATTTAGATTACTTATCATGAGTGTATTTGAATATAGCTCAAGAGATTCAAAAATAGTTTCTAACCAAACTTGGAAGATTTTATGCTGAGATTCAATAATTTTTTGG
>JAOANK020000022.1:12342251-12360735 GCA_026257165.2 Telfairia occidentalis | reverse complement strand
TCTATAAGCATGATTTTCCATATTTAATTTGAGCTAATTAGAGTGTATTGATCCTTATTCCGCTGCTTATGCATGTTAATGCATCCTTCAATTATCAGCAATAAGGTGACTAGAGATGAATGCACTTTGATTTTTAGAAATGATAGAATAAAGAATAAACTTTAAACTATTAGAAAGAACTTTATAAATAATTTTATAACAAGCATTACATAACCTAATAGGGTGAAAGTCACTCACTGCGCTTAGATGTTTGCTTTTAGGGATGATAACTATTGTTGTGTGGTTGAAATTTGTTGGCATAATTCCATCATTTGTGATTTTTTTTTAATTTTATTTGGGAAAAAAAAAAAGAAAAAAGGCGGAGGCGTTCACGAACTGGCGTTGAGACGACCACCTACGTCTCAATGCCAACAGCAACAGGTGAGTAATATGGCGATCATCCCTTCAAGCCCTAACCTCAACAACCTCTCTCTCAAATTCCCTATGTTTTTCTTCAAGTCTCCCTCGATTTTTCACCTCTTCCTTGCTTAATCTTGAAAACCCAAACTTCTATTGCTCTTATTTCAAATTCGAAGATTCAAGGTCAAATTTGTTGGTTTTTCACCGAAAACCAAAAACCCTTCTTCCAAAGCTCTAATTTTCTAGTAATAAGTAAGTATAAATGATTCTCAATCTTTGGGTGCTGATCTATGCTATAAATACCGAATTTGCATGGTTTAGGTTGAATTGAATAAGATTCAAAGTATTGGTTTCTTAAATTTGAGTTTGGTTTTTGAAGAAATTGTTTGAGAAACAATTAGGGATAATTTCCATTAGCTGATAACCACCAGTTTCATGAAATTGTTTTGCTGAAAAAATGAATTTAGGAGCGGATTTGCTAATCATGTTAGTTCTTTACAAAATGTTTTTTTATTAAAGTCAAGTTTATGCATAATTCTTGTGACTTTGGGCAAAATTGATTGAGGAAAACATAATGTGGGGGCTGGTATGGTTGTTGGAATTCTAATTCATTTATGCATATTTGTGCTACTTGGATTAAATCAACATGTTCACTACACCATAATTTTTCATGTTCATTCAAGATTATGTATTGATTGGATTGGATCAAGTCTATGCATGAGTATTGGAGATTTTTTACATTGTTGTTAAAGAAATTAAGTTTTCAGAATTTATGGGCTTGTATGTGGAGTAATTTGAATGAATTATTCATGAGTTAGGAAGTTAATATTGAATGTTGGTATAAAGAACAAGCACATTTATAACTAGAAGTGCTGTGAAATTTTATATTATTTACTATGGAGCTGCTTTTATGCAATTATTTTTGGAATGTCGTTGTTATAAATAGTGCACCATTGTTAAGAAATAACTAATTATGTATATCATGGATTCACTTTTAGCACTAAATTGTATACATGTCCATAAAATTATCTTGAGCTTATGTGATTAATTCTTAAGTTCTCATAACCTTGACAATTTAATTGACAAAATGAGTTCTAAGAGTTAGGGGAACGTAGGGAGCTCTAGTTCTTTTGATTCACAACAATTCATTGATGTCGATGCTGAATCTCAATACCAAACGTACGTAGTGAGTAGATTCATAGTACAAGACTGCGGGTTAGCACTATGTAAAGTCGAACAACTTCAATTATATGATAACATTGCTCAACGAGGATGGTTCTAATTCGTGAGGCAGCCCGAGGCCTCTGTCGCCCCCATAATTAGAGAATTCTACGCTAACCTACGAGAAGGGAAATCAAGATCATTTGTACGAGGACGCCGCGTACCTTTTGATGCAGCATCCATCAATAAACACTATAGGATACGTGAGTACAAGCACGATGAGTATCAGGCTTATGCTAAGGATCATATGGATGTCACACAAATCATCCAGGAACTCTGCCAGCCTGAGGCTCAGTGGGTAATTAAACGGGGTGAAGCTATCAAATTCAAGACATCCGACCTCAGTGTCTCTAACAGGGTGTGACACATCTTCATTTGTGCAAGCTGCTCCCATTAGCCCATATGAGTGATGTGACTTGGGGGAGCGTGTTGTACACTCTATGTCATAGCCAAGGGCAGGACAATTGGCATAGGAAAAATCATTTACCAATCCATCTGCCACATTCGTCGTGGATCAACTACTAGAAGGCTTGGACATTCCTCCCTCATCATGGCATTATGTAGAGCAGCAGGGGTCACCTAGAACCCCAATGAAGAGCTAGTCCAAGAATTTCATAATGGGATTACGTGAAGTGGAACCTATGGCACAAATGCAAGAGCCCGAGCTTCTCGAGCAAGATCCTGATTAGGTGGAGGTTGGACCATTTAGATCAGCACGAGCCCCTTAGACTAGTGAGGAACGTATAGAGCTGCTCCGATGCCCCCAGTATAAATATCAAGTGGAGTCGTTTGGAGTTATGTGCGAGCACTAGAAGACGATTTATAACTTCTTATCCCAGGCATTTCTGGACATCCCTGCCCCTCGCCTCCATCCACTGGTACCACCACCCTCTTACTGAGATGACGATGATGATGAGGACTGACCAACCTCTTTCATTCAAGGGATATTCTTTCTGTTTATTTTCATTTGTGTGTTTTTATTTTCCTTTATTAATTTATATCTTTACTTATGTTGTTTTATTATGTTATTTGTTTACTTGATTTCTCTTTTGGTTTTTGATAGTAGTCTCTCTCTTCAGGAACTCTAGCACCACAGTACTCGATACACAAGCTTGGAAACTCTGTGGATCACATTATTTATCAGGTCAGTTTTGCTCACTCTCTATTCTTTCTATTTTATACATTGAGGATAATGTATCATTTTAAGTTTGAGGGGTGTCCTAAGTACCTTGTGATGTTAGGATAGGTTATATGTAAACTGTGTGTTGATTGAGATTAATTTTGGATGATAAATTATGGATAATTTTTTTGATTTAATGATATGAATGATTGTTCGCCTGACCGTATGCCGAAAAGTAGAATTTTCATGTTTGCATGCTAAGGACTATGATTTTCCATGATTTGTTGTAACCTGCATGTGAGTAAAAATAGGGAAACTAGTAGGCATATTTCTGAAGTAAGCTATGTTTGAAATCCTTCTTTGAATTCCTTGAATTTTGAGCACATAGTCATCCTATTTATAGTTTTGAAGAGTTAGAGTGTAATTAATAAAGTTAGACCTAAGCTGCTTCAAATTGGTCGGATTGTTTGATAGTGAAAATAAAAAAGTTTTTTTTATTAAAATTTTGTTTATTTAATAAAGCATATCTAAAAGAGGTTACTCTTCCTTTCTTTGGCCCCTTAGTCGATGGGGAATGCTAAGAAAAAAAAAGCGAAAAGAAAGTGAGTACAGTCCTAGAATAGAGGTGTTGCTCGTAGTTGGATGCTTAGTGCCTAGGAAGCGGGGTAAGCCAGAACGAAGGTAGTATATCCTAACTAGGCTCCTCTTTTAGACAATTTTTTTTGTTAATTGATATAATAAAATAAAATAATAATTATTATTATTATAATTTTAATCTCCCTAAGTTAATTAGAACTTTCACTTGAAAACAATTTAGTACTAGAGTAGGGGCAATTTGAGAAAGGTTTCATTAAATGCACTCTGGGGTTGTAAGGATTAGAATAGACTAGACTTGCACACACACACACACGTAAGGGAGGATAAGAATTGACTTTCGACTTGCTTACCGATAGAATGTGGATGAACATTTCATTTATTGAGCTCATTACATGTTACTATGCATTGAGTGATGAGTTTGAAGCATGTTAGCATTAAAGTTCTATTACTTATTTGCATTCTAATTTTGCTCGGGACTAGCAAAACTCTAAGTTTAGGACCTATAATTTAGTAGTTTTGTATGTTATAAGTGTACTTTAATACTTCTATTTGTGAAATTTTGTAAGAACCGAGCATTCCAAGGAAAAAGATGAATTCAACGTTGTTCGAGGCGAAAAATGAATCAAACAAACCACAAAAGGGGCTAAATCAATGAGCAACCTGAGAGCTAGCATCTCAACGCTAGAAGACAACGTTGAGACGCCCAAGCAGTGACACGAAGGCAAACGCTTTAGCATTGAGATGTTATGTTCAACGCTACCTCGATAATTTTTCCCCTCTTTGAAAAATACGATGGCATTTTTGTAAATATCAAGCATAGCGTCTCAATGCTGTTATGTAGTGTTTCAATGCTACGGTGATGTCTATAAAAATAACCTTATTTTCTAGGTTTTAGGAGGTCGTTTTTGGAGAGAAAAGTTTTGAGAGACAGAATAAGAGTTTGATTTTGAGGCTACTGAGCAAGGAAGAACGATGAAGGGTGAAAACCAAGACCACAAGGAGCGGTTTGACAAAGGAGACAATGTTGAAGCAATCTGGAAAAATTCTTCTTTCTTTTCTTTACACTTTTTCTGTTATTAAAAACTGTTTAGAGGAATTTAGAGCCAATATGTGGCTAAAATCTTTGTAATCTTAAGGTGTTGGACTTTTTAGTTTAAATTTGATGATTTGATTAATTTTATGGATGAATTATATTTGTTAAATCCTCCTAATATTTAATTAATTTATTGTTATTCTAGCATGAGAATGTAGAATAAATTCCTTTTGTAATTGATAAAAAGAGTATATCAATGGTTAAATCTTGAATGTTAGGCTTTTGAAACTTATGCATGAAAGTGATAGGTTTAAATTGAGGCATGTTTAAAATAAATCCAATAGTCATATTTTCTTAACAATTGCATGAGAGTGAGTAGTTAATTGAATGTGAGATTAGGTGTTCTTGACAAAGAAAGCCTTAGTTTGTTAGAATTTCTAAGCCTCGGATTTAATTTTATAAAAAGACCTAAAATTGTCTAATAAATTAAATTTGCTAAAAAGAATCCAACACCCTAGAATTCTTTATTCTTCAAATTTGCCTTCCTAAGCGTGCACATTTTAGTAATTTTTACCTTAATTTTAATCAGTAAATTTCACATAATTTCTAGATAAAATTGGAATAATTAATTGGAAACTAAGTAAATTTATAACGCCATTCCCAGAGGACGATACTCGACCTTAGGGCTGTTTTATATTACAACTTGACTTGTACACTTGCGGTATCGCAGTGAGTTGTGGTCACCTGCCCTTTAAAGTCCAAAGTTTGGGTTTCGTACTTTCTCAAGCTTGACAAGAGCGAAGTTAGGTCGATGTTTGATCCATAAGTCACTTCATACCATTAGGAGCCCAAACGTTAGGTTTCAAACTCTTCAAAAGCACGAAAGAAGTTAAGTTTGGTCGTGCCCTCTAAAGTCCAAAGTTCCAATTACAAACTTTCCAAAACTTGAAAGGAAGTAAGTTTGGTTGATGTTTGTGTTAGCATTATGAGCTTCAATCACGTCATATGTTTTTTATGAGAATAAACTTTTTAATTTATTTATGCTTTTAATGTTTTGAAGTGTCCATAGCATAGAGATTAAAAAGACGATTTTTAATGTCTTTTGAATCACTCAAATCGGACGTCAAATGAGAAAATTATTGCTAAAACAAGTTTGAAAGGTAAAATCTTATATAGTGATGATGCCAAAATCAACATGGCAAAAAGACCAACCAAAAAGTGACACATGGCACCATGCTGACATAACACATTTAATGGTCGGATATTGCTGATGTGGCAATGACATTGAAGAATTACTAACGTGGCAAATTATATGAACAAATAACATGGAACGTTTAACGATTACGGTGATGACATGTGGCAAAAATTCTAATGAGGTGGTGAGTGTACAACACTAGTGGTAGTTGATGCAATTCGGCTTAACCAATGGATGCTCGACACATGAGTGAACTCGTTTTAAAATTTAAAAAAAAAAAGAATTAAACAATTATGAAAATTACATCTTGTATGTCCCTGTGACGCTCGCGCGCGTGTCACATGTGCCTGGTTATTGCGTTATAGACTCGCGCGTGAATGGTCAGGCGTGATTTTTCGACCATTACAACTTTTATTTTTCTCTTTTTAATTATGATTTCCCTCCCAAATTTCTCCATCCAATCCCCATTTTTCATTTTTTTAAGCTTGATCTAATGGCCCAAATTTTTTTAGGATTTTTTTTTTAATATTGTAATTTTAAAAATTAATTACAAAAATATTATAATTTTTAAACTAATTCCAAAAATATTGTACTTTTATTGAACATCGTCTCTTCAAGAGAAGACATTGATTAAAGTGGACAATTATCGCCTCTTGAAGAGATGATCTGTTTATGTGTTAGACTTTGCCCCATCAATCACTATTTACTTAATATATAAATTATAATACTAATAACAAATTTATTGAGTTGGTGCAGTGGCAATTCCTCAGGGCATTTGTAATTTAGATATTTAATTACGTGCTAGGTACTATAAACAATTTCAGTACAAAAAATAAAAATTATTAAACTAAATTTTCAAATAAAATTTTATATTCCTCTTTTGTTTTTTAAAATATTACATTTTATTCTACAAAGAAATAAATATTTAACTATGTAATATTTATTTATATTTGATTTGATTTTTTAAAAGGCAGAATAACAATTATTTAGTCAAAAAAAATAAAAAACATGCAAATTTGGTAAAAAAAAAAAATATACATAAATATATAATAGTTTTTTTAATACCAAATTTGCATTTTTTTTAATTTTTAAAAGACAAAAAAAAAAACTAAATTTTCATTACAAAAAATAAAAAATTATTAAACTAAATTTTCAAATCAAATTTTATGTTCATTGTTTAAGTAAATTAAAATTATTAAACTAAATTTTTAAATAAAATTTTATATTCCTCTTTTTTTTTAAATATTAATTATTTTATTCTACAAAGAAATAAATATCTAACCCTGTAATATTTATTTATATTTTACTTGATTTTTTAAAAGTCAAAATAACAATTATTTAGTCAAGAAAAATTAAAAAACAAGCAAATTTGGTAAAAAATATACATATATATATAATAGTTTTTTTTAATACCAAATTTGCATTTTTTTTTAAAATTTTTAAAAGACAAAAAAAACTTGATTGTTTAAGCTAAAATTTTACATAAAATTTTATTTGAAAATTTTATTTATTAATTTTAGTTTTTTTTTAATAAAATTGTTTATAGTATCTAACATATAATTAAATATTTGACAAAAAAAACATGTAATTTAATATCTAAATGAATGTTGTTTTTATCTTTTTAAAAATAAATTAAAATTTAAATAAATATTATTTAATTAGATACTCAAATAAAATAATAATATTTTAGACAACAACCGATGATAGTAAAATTTTATTTAAAAATATATAAAAAGAAATAAACTAGATCACCTGACCTGGGTATTGAACCCAAGACCCGCCCAACAGAAAAGGGCAAAATGCCCTACAGCTTTGCCATCGTTAATCTAAAGTTAATGCGATATGTTTTTTTTTAAAGATATAGTGATAGATATGACAAATTTTGACATATGGACAAATCGTCTCTTCAAAAGATAATAATTGTCCACTTTAATCAATGTCGTCTTTTGAAGAGACGAGATTCAATAAAAGTACAATATTTTTGGAATTAGTTTAAAAATTATAATATTTTTTTAATTAATTTTTAAAATTACAATATTCAAAAGAAAAATCCAATTTTGTTTAGCTCTAAACCTCTTTTTAATCCAAAATTAATCTTTGAATTTTAACATTCTTCCTCTCCCGATTAGATTTTTAATTGCTGGAATTTTTTCTATTGAGCCTAGTCAAAACTTTTTCTAGAGATTAGAATATTATTTTGAGTGCATACTTGCATATCAACTATTGTGAGAGTTTTTGATTTTGTGGAAATAATTTATAATTTCAAATTGGATTTTTGTATTAAGGTGTGACACTTTAGAATTGAGTGAGCAGTTTAATCTTGAACTTGAAAAAGAGATTTGTGGTGTTTTGATCTTAAACCCATTAAAAGAATCATAGTGGTTTGATATTGAACCTAGTAAAACGATCAATATATGTTGAATTTGATTTTCATCCATAAGAAAGTCGTAGTAAATACGTAAGCATGAGGCTTGGGAAATGGACTAGAAATTTTCGAAATAAAATTTCTTAGGTCGTTTTTCTACTATGCACTATTAAATTTCTTAAATTAATTTTGTTAATTAATTACATGTTAGGTACTTTAATTGATTAAGAGATCATTTGTTAACCATTTTGTTTTCTATTTTCTGTTTTTGGTTTTTTATTTTTTAAAAAAAGAGTTGCCTGTCAACTAATTTAGTTTTCTATTTTTCAAAAATGTTTTTGAAATTGTAAAAAAAATTGAAAAAAAATGTAGTTTTTAAAAACAATTTTTTGTTTTTTAAAAACTCATTTTTTCTTCTAAAGTTTTTTTTTTCTTTTTGACATATCTCTCCAACAAATTTATCTCTCTAAAAAATTTTTATTGTCCCCAAATTTCTCTATTTATAAACTTTTTTCTCTCTAAAATTTTATAACTTTTATCTGTTTCACTCTCTCTAAAACTTTCATCTAAGTATAAATCTCATTTTTATTTCTAATGTATACTAACTTTTCTCTTTCTACAAATTTAATATTTTTCATAAATTTTTCGGTTTAAATTTGTCTCTCTCTAACCTATCTATCTTTAAAATTACTCTCTTACTTTTTTTTTCTCTCTTTTATTTCTTTTTATTATCTAACAAGTATCTCTCTAACTTTTTTCTATTTAAAATTTTTTTTTTCTAAATTTTCTCTCACTATAAATATTCTTTATCTTTTTTTTTTCTTATCATATATTTTGCTCTCAACTTTATTGTTCCTCTACATTTTTCTTTTTTCTTTAATTTTTTTGTCTAAAATTTCTCTCCCTGAACTTTTTTCTCCATATTTAACTACTTTTTTAAACAACTTCAACTAAAATTCTAATTCTTAGTTTTTCTTTCTAATTTTTTAACTCTCTAAAATTTTTATCACTAACTTTTTTTCTCTAAAAATTTATCTTTTATGTCTATTTTTTTTTGAAGTAATCCATTATGTCTTTAAATGTTTATTATTCATGTCTCCACATATTTTTTTTCTAACATATCTCTCTATTTTTTTAAAAAAATAAAAAACCAAAAATAGTTATCAAACAAGTTTGATTTTCTATTTTTTAGAAGTAAAAAAAATAAAAAACAGTTATCAAATATATATGGTTTTGGTTTTTCAAAAATAAAAAACCAAAAAATAGAAAACAGAAAACAGAAACAGAAAAACCAAAAACAAAAAACAGAAATGGTTATAAAACGCCGCCTAAATTATTATATATAATTTTTTTTTATTAATTCTAGGCTTCTGGTTCAATTAGTTTAATTTTATTATTTCTATCTCAAGGGATACATTTTTTTTAATTTCATTAAACAATTCTATTCACCCCTCTAATATTGCCATATGATTTTCCAGTTTGGTTAATGTGCTCTAAAGTCTAAAGTTTTGATTCCTAAGTCTCCAAAGCTCAACAAGCGTGAAGTAAGGATGATGTTTGGTCCATACTTCAGTTCATGCCCTTGCAAGCCCAAACACTGGTTCCGAACTCTTCATAGCATGAAAGAGTCCAAGTTTGGTCCATACATCCCATCATGCCCTTTAAAGTCTAAATTTTTTGTTTCGAACCCTCTAAAGCTCGAAAGAAGCCAAGTTTGGTTAATATATCATGTCGAGCCCTCTAAAATCTAAAGTTACGATTTCAAACTCTCCAAAGTTGAAAGAAGCGAAGTTAGGTCGATGTTTGGTTCATATTATGTTTCATACCCTCTGAAACCCAAACTTTGGGTTCCGAATTCTCCAAAGCACTAAGAAGCAAAGTTTGGTCGATGTTTGATCGATACCGTTGTGTCTTTTAAAGTCCAAAGTTTGGATTTCGAACTCTCCAAAGCTCGAATTTAGCCAAGTTTCCTCAATACATCACGACGTGCCCTCTAAAGTCCAAAGTTTGGGTTCCAAACTTTTTAAAGCTCAAAAGGATCAATGTTAAGCCGATTTATGGCCATATGTGACTTCATATCCTCTAAAGCCTAAACTTTGGGCTCCGAACTCTCCAATGCACAAAAAGAACCCATTTTAGTCAATGTTTGGTCTATACATCATGTCATGACCTCTAAAGTCCAATATTTAGTTCCGGACTCTCCAAAGCTCAAAAGGAGCGAAGTGAGGTCAATGTTTAATCCATACATCGCTTTATACCCTCTAAAGCCCAAACTTTGGGCTCCGACTGTCTAAAGCACTTAAAAGCAAGGTTTGATCTATACATCACTGTGTACCCTTAAAGTCCAAAATTTGGGTTCCAAACTCTCAAAGCTCGAAACCAATGAGGTTAGGTGGATGTTTGGTATAGTTCAACCAAGAATGAGCAGAGATTTGAAACCTAGTGTTGCTAATATCTTAAACGGCCAGGATCATTTACAATGACTGAGGAATAAATTTCAATATTGTAAATTTGGTAAAAATGGAGCAGGTAAATTTGTTGTGGCGTGGGGTTTAAAATTGAGATAAATGTCGAGGTTTCTCGTTACACACATAGGCAGCAAATAAAAGATTTACTGCGCTTCGATTGTATGTGTATCCACTCGCATAGTCCCATGTATTTAGCGAAGTGGGCTTCTGTTTCCGCCGTTTTAACACAGATTTCACTGATCATCTTGCTTTCTACTTTGCGAGGGTTTCTCGTCCATGGCCTCCTCCGCTTCTTCCTCGGCTCATGGCGCTTCCAAGTTCCTAGGCGACCTTCCTTCCCGTGGCTACTTTTCCTCCACCGTCCCGTCCTCAAATCCGGTAATGCTTTCTCTCAAATCTCATTCCATTCCCATTTGAATCTATCTTCTCTTATGTATTCTCTCCTGTTTGGAATCTGTTTCTATCTCTCATTGGTACCTTAACATTAGGAAATTTTCACTTACCTAAGAATCGCGTATAGTTTGATCAATCAGTTTGAATTCATTAGGACCTGAAGCCAAGGGAATTCTACTTTCTCAATTTTGTTCATTATAGTAATGCATTTGAGTCTGCCCGCTCTTTCAGAGGGAGTTGAATCCATCCTGCGTTTTTTAATCGTAAAAGAATGCTTTAAGCTTCTCTCGTGCTTTAAGGGATGCTGTTCCTTACTCTCATTTTTTAGGCTTCCAAATTATTACTGATCAAGGACCGGTTATTTACAGGGATAAGAACTTATAAGTTGTGGCGTAGAGGTGTAATTTGAGTTTTTCTTTAGCTAGTTTTTTGTCGGATACTGTTCTTCTTTTGCATCTATATTGTACGTTTTGTTAGATCGGTTAGTCTGAGTGTTTGAGCTTATGAGTTCATGATCACTATAGTCTCAATTCTAGGACGTTTGCCTGTTATTATGTTGGAAGAATTATAACCACATTATAGTATAAAGGTATTTTTGTATTATTATTACGGAGAAATCAATCACTTTCTTTCTTTTCCTAGTGTTTTCCCCTTGGGATGGCACTTCTAGTTATTTGTGCATATATATTGTGGTTATTATCCATATTGAAACGCTATATTTGTTGAATATGTTCCTGCAGGGAAGTATGCGAGTCTATATCTGCCTTCATGATACCTCACCACCAGGTCATCTTTTACCTCTCTAAATATTCATACTACTTACCATAAACCAAAATTTAAGCACATTAGACTGTAAACTATGCACTTCAAGGACCATTATTCACCAGATATTTGATTTACATGAAAATTGATGATGAAAATAGAAAGGATTATCATAGTACTTGTGTAGGCTCTACGAACTTCGGTGCCAAAAGTTAGTTTTGTACAGTTATGGTTGCTGATTTATTAATTTACATATTTTATGAATGTAAATGGAGAAACCAACAATAGCTGTGGACATTACGGTCATATTATTAGGACCGAAATCTGAGATTCATCTTGAACCTTAATCATATTGAATAGTTCTTACTTCTTGCTAAGGCGGCTATATTTCCTTTTTGCAAAGAGCCAACAATCTCACGGCCTGAAACACATGTCAGAAACTGGACTTATCATTCGCAAATGCACTAAGCAGTATTTGTTATTTTTTTCTAAGTTAACTGTCACAGCAAAAATTAATAAATCTTTACACCCTTTTGTATCCAGGGGACCAAGAAATCAAGACAAACCAGCAGAATATACTTATTAGATCTTTAATGCTTAAAAATTCCAGTTCAAAGGATGGAAAGGGAGTAGCTGCACCCGAGTCCTCTCGAAAGAGGTACCATCATGACATTATCTTTCTTATAAAATTAAAAGTTGGTCTTTTTAGGTTGCCTGTTGGTCAATTTTTGTTGAAGGTGTCAGATTTTGCTGCATTTTCTTATGTGGCATTGGAAGTAAACAATAGATTGTCATTTCTGATTCCATGGTGCTCATAGAATATACATTGTATTCTTTGTTTGAATACACATAATTTTGATTTTGGCATCTACCTAATATTGAGTCTTATTGCCAATCCATGCATAACTCAATTGGTTATGACATATGTCTTTAACCAAAAAGTCGTGGGTTTGAATTCCGACCCCAACGTGTTTACTAAAAAAAAAAAGTCTTATTTATGTCACCCTTATCTTTCCAGAGCTGGTGAAAAGATTTCAGATAGCAGAGCAAAGAGGGCTACTGCACAAGTTTGTTCAACCAAAGGTAAGTTCTGGTAGATCATGGATACAGAAAGCAAGCAGGCGATGATTGACACATTACTCATCGCAGAACTTCTTCACAAGAGTTAACTATATCCTGCTTTTGTTTCTCCTTCAATGTCTGGGCAGAGAGAGATTAATGTAGTCTTAGTCATCATTTATGAAAGTTTTATCTGATTCTCATGGTGCTTTTGTTTGTTCAAATTATTTTCACATATAGTCCAATTATTTTTTAGGCGTTAAATAGATCAGATTCTTTCCTGGACTCTCAGATTTATTGTATATTGAGGAAAAAGATGTGATCAGTGTGCTGACTCCTGAAGAGTGAAAGGAAGAACAAAAAATCATTACTCTTTAAAAAACCCAGCAAATCATACTTTTTTGGTGATTAACGTCTTGAAATCTGTCCAACAGGTCAATTAGTTATTAAGAATATATCTGAAAATTAAAATTACAAAGGCCATTCAGGGGAGCATGTATTTCTGACTTTCTTTTTTTTTTAATAATCAGTTTATAGTTTCTTCAGAAATGTGATCCAGAATCTGATGATTATGGTGGCTTATCATGCATCCAGGAGCATCAAACAGTGAAGTAACAAGTAAGGATCTCCAGAATTTGACTGTAGAGAGGCTGCGCGCCCTTCTCAAGGCCAGAGGCCTTTCGCCAAAAGGAAAGAAGGCAAGTATATGATACTGTAATCACTCTGGAGTAGTTTCATAAGTCTTATTAACCGTGGTTTGTTTGAGGACTGAAGTAAATGCCATTGCTTTCCCTATGGATTGCCTTTTCTTACTCTTTGATCGAGTTGGTGCAGGATGAGTTAATTGGCCGCCTGAGAAGTGCTGATGGTTAGAACACAACCACTATGAGAGTGAAACATCTGGACTCTACATGAACATGAGCAGGGAAACCAAACCAAGGAAGTTGTGGTGTACCGTTTTCTCAATATTTAAATATGTAGTTAGGAGTAGGGGGTATAGTATTCTTGAACTTGAACTGACGATGGTTTTGAAAAACAACAGTTAGTCATGGATATATGCATTCATTTTGATCCTGGGAAAAACAATTCATAGTTAAATTATAGAGATAAAGTTGGAAAGTGTATTTTTCTTTCAAAATTTGCAAAAAATGGCTATTCTAATTTCTAGCAACACTTTTATCACAGAGAAAATTGAGCGTTCTAAATCATATTTCAAATATGCAAAACTCTTGAGATATTTTCCAACTCAAAGATCCAATTTTAATTGTAAATTTAAATTTTGTACGAGACATGATAATCGTCTAATATAGAGTTTCAAGGTTTTTTTTTTATAGAGTATCTTAAGCATTCCACCGTTATTTTGAGAGAGTGCTGAAGTTTCTTATTCTTTTCTCTTACCGAAATTATGGTGGGAGGACGGTTTTAGAATTTTTTTTTTTTTTTTACAAAACTTCAATTATATGAATAATTATACATTTAATTTTTTTTTTTCTGAATTTTTCTTTACCAAAATATCCTTATTTATTAAGATTATGTATTCAAATAATATATTTTTTATTCCATTAAAATTCCTACATTTATAGCAATAATTAATCCAATTATTAATTGAATTTATTTCAAATTTGGTAATTTTATTATCTTTTCTTATTAATTAATTATATTTAGTTAGATTTTTTAAACTTTTCTTTAAAATGTTTTAAAAATTAGATTAATTTATCTTGAGTTTTCCAACAAATTTCTCTATTTGTCGCACTTGCTACAGTTTGAATTCAATATACGTTGTTCACGTTAGTTAACGGGTATTTTTCCATCAAGCTATTCATGTTTGGTTTTACATGTTGACATTCACAGTGCCTTTTCTTGATTTCACGTTGCCGTTCATCGCAACAAATCTCACTCTGTTGTTTACTGGTGACTATTTTTCCAGTAGGCAGTTCACGTTGTCGTTCATGTTGCACTACAATAATTTCAAGCTATGCTGACAAGGGTATTACGAAGGACAATTTTTTGTCAGTATTCACTTGTTATGCTGACGCCTTGAAGTTTACGTCGCCATATACGCTTTATCTTGACAAATTTGCTTCCATCAACATTTATTGAAGCGTGCCAAGTTTTTCCATTTGGCGCAAAACTTCTGCTGACAGTTATATAGTTGACGCAGATGAAGCAATCGTTAGAATAAATTTAAGGAATTACCGATGAAATAAAGCATCGTCATTAGTTACTTTATTCCGACGAAATGTATGTGTCGTCGCCATAGGCTGAGTATACTGACGATTTGTTATTTTGTCGAGAATAATTTCTATAATTACATAAATGAAACACATGTTTTATGTATGCTGACGAAATTATTATATATAATGATGACTTTGTTTCATCGGCCATTGTAAACCCTAAAAATGATTTTCCTTTCCTTCTTCCTTATTTTCTCCCTTCTTCTCCTTCTCCATCAGCCACCTTCTGTTCTGTCCTTTGACGATTCGCTTACCTCCTCCTCTGTCGAAGGTATGTTATTTTAAGTTTTATTTTATTTATTTTTTTTATTTGTCTGTGAAAATGAGTTGTGAATCATTTTTGTTTAGTGAGAAATATTAGGATATGAAGATATGGATATCATTTTATCTTGCCAATTACACCTAAAGAAAGAACAATTTTAGATATCTCCAAGCATTTATGAAACAAAAAATGAAAGTTAGCTAAGTCCAAGACTTTTCTTCAATCCCTATTAAGAAAAGCAAGCATTTATGAAACAAAAAATGTCACAACCAACAATACTCTCATGAGCCAAAGTTAATTTTGAAGTTCAAAGTTGGGTCATGTTTGGTTGGTGAATTAAAATCAAGGGATAACTACATAAAGGGTCCATTTTAGAAACCCCATTTCATAAAAGTTTAAATATGAAAACAATTACACTATCCAGAAGCCCAAAATTGGAACCCAAATCTCCTATTGATTTTACATTCTTACCCATAGGATTTTTTTAAAAAATAATGTATTTTTAAAAAGATATTATAAAACTAGAGTAGTTTTAGAAATATTTATAAAAATAGGTGTGAAAATCATGGACATCGTCCATGATTTAGGCAAGCTCGTGGACAATGTCTACGACTTAGTTTTTTTTGTTTGTTTGTTTACTCTCTCTCTTCTCCCTCTCCTCTACTCTTCTTCCAACAAGCAAGCACGTCGCTGCCTCTCCTCCACGTTGCTCGAACCCTGGTATTCAGATTCACAAGCCAGTCAGAATGGAATGGAGAGCGACATCGCCAGATTATTGATAGCGGCTAAAGAAATCATCAATGAAGTTCAACACCAAAGCCATTGGAGATTGTGGAAGAAGCACAAAATTAGAGAGAGAAGAATAAGCCGAAGAAGAGAGAGAAAATGACGATAGAAGATTTTAGGCTTTTAGCTTTACTACTTTAAAATAAAGGAAACATAATAATATGAGAAGGGGCATTTGTTTAATATGACAGAGTAAAATAAATATTTTTTCCAGATTTATTTATCATTAAATTTCCACTAAAATCTTTCAATTAAATTATTAATTAATCATAAAGTAAAAATAGCAATTATTTGATTTGAAAATTATGACAAGATTTTATGAATAATGTATTCTAGAAATAATTTAAAGAAATAGATTTTGGAATTATGTATTTTTTAAAAAAAAAAATTGAAGTGAAATAAGGGGAAAATCGTGTAAGATGTACACGATTTCCAACTTATCCCAAACCACCCTAATCTTAGAAATACTTTTTAAACTTACTCTATTTTTATATATATATTTTAATTATTTTTACATTATTAATTATAATTTTTCAAAATTTACTCTATTTTTCTAAAATTTTATTTAAAAAACATTATTTTAAAATTTGCCCTTACCCATATGTCTTCTATTTAATAAAGAAAAAAAAATTATACGCCAAAATAATGGGAGAGAACAGTTCATTAACTTCTCTTCCAAATTCAATATTTCAAAAAATTTCAAAAATCCCCCAAATTTTACAACCTCCAAAAAAATCCCTAAAAATACTCCATACCTTCCTATCAAATTCAAGCAAAATTTCCATCCATGAACAGGTTGTTGAAGCCCTTCCAAGAGAACTATGATCATTAATTTCTCAATACTAATCAATAAAAGTAAAAGGGGGTTTTGTGAGTTCGTGAATCAAACTAAATTAAACAAAGTAATAAAAGCCAAAAGAAATGAGTGTAGATCTTACCGAATATCCAATCTAAAGGTGAATTTTCCATTTCATTGTAATTTGATCATAGACTTCAAATGTTAAATTTTTTATTCAAGAACTTAGTCTACCAGACACAATAGTACGACAAGCATAAATTTTTCTAATTTCATTGACTCAAACCCAGCATCAAAGTCAATTCTCATCTAGACATGATAACGTTAAGAACATTGAGATGACTAAACCAAAACAAATTAATCGAGATAGCTACAATTTAATTAATTTTGTTCCTTTATTTCTCTAGAGTCTATTATGCAAGTTAGGTAAAAACGGGATAGCCACATTTACACACATAAGCCAACTCTTTGCTATTTTATTTATTTCAAACATTCGTAATAACTAGGATCACAAATAATTTATAGATAGTAGTAGAAAGATTGAAAATAAATTAATGCATCAATTTAATTAATAACAATCATTCATGAAAATTAAGAACAAGAAATAAAGAATTCTCGAAGTAGAATTAAAAAGAATTTAAAGCCTCACAAAAATTACAATTGAAATTGGAATCAACTCACCATAGAAATGAAAAATTAGCCACTCATGGTGACTAAGATCAAACTTGATCAAAAGGAGAGAAATCACCAAGAAACTTGAAATGCTTATTCTTCGTTTTTGGTGTTGGTTCTACATGCCAATACCTCCTTTTTATAGGCCACCATACTAAGAATAACATTTAACCACATAGAGATTTTTTTTTCTCAAAATAAATAAATAAGAATAAGACCAAAGGAAGCTCCACAAAAAAAGGGTAAGTTCTAAGATATTTTTGACTTCCCCAAATAATTTATTCTCGTAAAAAGAAAATCTATACTTCCAATTGAATCGAACAAAGTTTTTTTTGCCAAAGGTCCTTCTTCCCATGAGTGTTAAAAACGAGCTTTTAAGTTTAATTATGCCAAATCCCCGGTACATCACCATCTACATCAAATTAATCATAGTTTCATTAATTTAGCATGAAAACTGTTCCAATATAGGAATTCAACATATTAAATGACTAAATTTACATCCTATCAATCCACGTTTTCAATTGATTTCTCCCCTTCAAAAAAATTACCTACATTTTCCAGATACGCCTACAAGAGCTCGTGTTTCAGCCATGGCTAATTCTCCCTTGTAGACATCATAATTGGTCTGGCTCAATTTCGTTTTTAATAAAAATAAAAATGAAAATAAAAGAAAAAGGAAAACAATAAAATTTGAATTTGAAAATTAAAGTTGATTTTGGTTTAGAAAACATATGGATTTGTAATTTGAATATATTTTTTTTTAGGGGAAAAATCGTTTTTTTTTAAAAATCAAGTTTTTATTATTTGAATTCAAAATCAAATGATGTTTTCTAAAATTGAAATAAATCAAATTTTTAAAATTGAGGTTTAAATTTAATTTTAAATTTCTTAAATTAATTTTGATTTTGAAAGATATAAAAAAGGATAATTGTGATGGGTAGCAAAATACTTTAGTGTATTTGCAAATATAGCAGCAACTTTTAGGTTTTGCAAATATAGCAAATTTTTAAAATCATATTTTTGAATTTTTTAATATTCCAATTTTACCCTTCCTTTAAATATATCATTGATATACCTAATATCAGGTATATCAACGATATACCTAATACAAAGTATATCACT
>JAOANK020000022.1:12293497-12309748 GCA_026257165.2 Telfairia occidentalis | reverse complement strand
AGGTTGTGAAGAAACAAGCTCTTTGGATAAGATTTAACTGAAAAAATACCAAAAACAAGCTTTCTTTGGAATTTACTTACATCTTTTTTATTATTATATTTGCTTTTTTTATTTTCTTTTCACTCTTTTGGGAGTTTGTATCTCTTTGAACTTGTATACCTTTTTATATAGTTAATGAAAAGTTGTTTCAAAAGTACATAGGAGATGCAATCAAACATTTAAGATGACACTGTACATTTGACCTTTAAAGTACCATATTTTTTGGTGAGTCAATATGTGTGCATATATATGTGCATGCATGTGTATATCTCAATATAATCATAATGTTTCACATTATTTTTCTTAGATGGAAAATATTTTATTCACAAGACAAGAGGTACGCAAAGGGGGGTAGGGGAGGGATAGGACATATCGTACTAAGTCAATAGAATTACAAACAATTTTCTCTCACGGACATCAATAAAAAACAATCATAATTTTTTTGATGAAAAAACTCACTTGTTTTTTCGAGAAAAATGAAAGAAAATGAAAGGCCAATATAGAAAATGGAAATCCACCGGAGAAGCTAGGGAAAAAAACCCTAACTAGTTACAAAACATTATAGAAAAGGATTCTGGTTGACAAGATTGAGAGATAAAAGACAAAACACCAGAACACTTGATTACATTAATTCAAAGGAGGCATTGGACCAAGCCAAGGCCCAAACCTCCATTTTAGAGATCTCCACACTTCTAAAAACTCTTATTTCTTTCAAGTCCAATGTTCCATAAGACCACAAAATAAATAGCTTGCCCGGACTTAATATTGAGGAAAACGAAGCTTCAGAGATGGCAAAAATTGTGGGGTGCAAGGCTGCATTCTTTCAAATATTTGGGAGTCACGGGGGGGAACCCAAGTTTGAAACTTTATGGGACCCAGTTTATGACAAAATCAGAAGCAAATTGGCAATTTGGAGGGGCTTCCCAATCTCTAAAAGGGGAGAACAATTCTAATTAATGCGGTTTCAACAAGTATTCCCTCTTATTATTTGTCCATCTTCAAAATCCGAGTAGGGGTTTGCAAGAAGCTTGAGAAGATATTCAGAAATTTATGTGTAATGGTCCAGAAAACAAGCAAGAAAGTCACCTAGTAAATTGGGCAAAGGTAACTACCCCGGACATTGGGATGTATGGGAGTAGTAGATTTGAGAGTTAAAAATCTCGCCTTATTGACCAAATGGTTATGGAGGTTCGAACTTAAGGAGTATTTGGTGACAATTAAGCTGCACAAAAAATTGCGAGGGAAGTTTTAGTCCCTTTCTTGGCTTTTGCTGCCTCGTTAATGAAGTCTTCGTTTCTTATAAAAAAAAAAAGAAAACTACTGAGAGCTGCCCATTCCCTCGTC
This sequence comes from Telfairia occidentalis, assembly GCA_026257165.2. Lineage (NCBI taxonomy): Eukaryota > Viridiplantae > Streptophyta > Magnoliopsida > Cucurbitales > Cucurbitaceae > Telfairia > Telfairia occidentalis. The sequence continues at coordinate 12,308,365 of JAOANK020000022.1, read as the reverse complement.
TATTTGGAATTGTTCTTTTTCCAGACGTGTGGTGTAATTTGGGTCCACTCCAGGTATTGCTTTTTCATGGTTGAGGAGTTGCCTTTTCACTCTCCCTTTTGTGAGAAAAGATGTTGTTTGTTGCTCACAGGCATCTACACTATTCTGTGGCCTTCGGCTCGAGAGAAATAATAAGACTTTTTGGGGTTTCGAGAGATCGTGGAAGGAGGTTTGGTCTCTTTTGAGGTTTCATGTTTCTCTATGGGTGTCAGTGTATAAGGACTTTTGTAATTATCCTTTTTGGCCTTATTTTGTCAGATTGGAGCCCATTTTTTTAGCTTGGGTTTTTTTGTTGAATTGTCCTTTTGTATGTCCCTTGTATTTTTTCTTTTTTCTCAATAAAAGCTTGGTTTTCATAAAAAAACAAAATACATAGCTTTCCAAAGGATGTTTGCTATTCTGTAAAGGAGGTTGAAATAACACCTCCTCTATCATAAACCGACAAGACCGAAGAGATCTGCTACAAGCTATCTGCGTTTTGAAAGCCTAAAAAAAACTTCCCCTTTCTCATGATTGATTCTGATTGGTCCCTTGTTCTCCCTGGTGTTGTCATTGATTGGGTTTCCCTACACCATCGCTTCCAGCGTGCTAAAAAAACTCTCTGGATGGATTTAAATAGGGGTTTTATTGTGAGTTATTTGAAATGAATGCAACATGAGGATATTTCAAAGCAAGAGCCGTTCTATTTAGCACTTTATTGGAGTAAAGGAGTTTCTTCCTTTTGTAATTATAGTTTTTCTACTCTCTTGTCCAATTGAAGATGTTTTTTTGTAACTTCTTGGATGGATTTTCCCCTATTCTTGTATCTATCGTTTTATTTTATCAATGAAATGTTGTTTCTATTAAAAAAAAAAGAATGAAAAAAGAAAGCCTATAAAAAAACTGTTTTAAATTGCGTTCGAATGGACATCTCCACAAGTTTTCTTATCATTTTGACTTATCGTAACGTTTTTTTCCTAGTTTTGCTTTCAAACCTTTTAGATTATAGCCTTGATTGCTAAATTCATATTATCTTCGCCTCCATAACCTTGAGTGCAAGTGGATTTTACCTTAGAACATCAATCTGTCAGATCTTCTTATATCCATTCGATCTTGTTAAATTTAATAGTTCAAGTTGGGTTTCTTTAAATAAGGACTTTGAACTTTATTGGTTTTTAGGTATTGTTGCAAATTGGAAAGTATTTTTTTTTTAAAAATCTTCAAGAACGAGTGAATCATGTGGATTTTGGGTACTTGCAAGGTTTTGGTGAGGAATGGGTATACTTCTTGGAGCTCATTATAACCTTTTAATTTCTTATTGAAGGGTTCAAATTCCCTCTAACATAACCATCAAAGGTTGGCCTTTGTGATCTAAGGAGCATACCTAAAAGCTAGATATTTTGTAAATTGTAGATTAAAACCATAGTGAGCCCCTACTTAAGACATTAGCTGCAATATGAGTTTCTCAATTCTAGACGATAGAGGATATGATAGTTATCTTATAAGATTAGTTGAAATGCACATGTTGGCTCTGATGGTCATGGTTATGAAAAAAACAAGAAAACTAAAATAAGTATATCGACTTTCGTGTAATATGTACTGAATGTTAGCCCTGTGTGGCTTGGAACTAAAATTGTATGCTTCATTCTATTTTTATTTTCCCTTGCTGGATATGATCCAGTAAATGGTATGAGTCTGACAAGGGTCAATGGGTCTTTTGCAATTAAATAACCATTTTTCCCATTGTTCTTTTTTGGTGAATAACATCTATGAATTTATTTTCTTCCCATTTTACGTATCATCAAAAACTTCCTCAAACTTACTTTTGCATATCTCCTGGAGGGGGATTAATTCTTTGGCACGTGCATGCAATTAAAAGCCGTATTTTTCCATTTTAGTGTGTGAGCAGGCATACAGAATGGCACAGAACTTGGATCCCAACAGTGATGGTAGAGGTGTTCTTCAGTTTAAGACTGGTTTGATGTCTGTGATCAAGGTATAGTGTAATCTGGTTCTAACGTCAATTTGCGTAAATTCCCTGAATAACATTTTTAGTGTCATAGTAAGTTTACTTTTTTGGCATTTGTATTCTGGACTATTTGTTTTGTGGCATTATATTGATTTTTGTTTTTCATTGGTTAAAACTGGCAATGCAGCAAAAACTTGTAAAGAAGGATGGGGCATCTATAGATCGTAATCGTGATATTGAACATTTGTGGGAGTTTTACCAGCGATATAAGAGACGACATAGAGTAGAGGATATACAAAGAGAAGAACAGAAATGGCGGGAAGCAGGAACAATTAGTGCTAACTTGGGAGAGTACTGCCCTTATCCTTTAATTCAAAATTTCTGATTCCATCGATTACATATTCACTTGCATGTGATATCTGTCGTCTTCTGAACAGTATAGACAAGGCGGGGGATGTCTGTGAATAGATGAGGAGAAATTATTAAGTTTGAATTTAGTGCTCTGTTCAGTGTGTATTTCGGCCCATCTCTTGCTTTTGCAGCAGTCTTTTTTTTTTGTTTTTTGTTTTTGATAAGAAACAAAAGTGTATTAATCACAAAAGATCACAGCCTAGGGGCAGAGGGTTGAGAAAATCCACCCCCAACAACTAAGAGATCAGGGCTTTCCAATTAGTGGCTATTAAGAAAAGGTTGTAATTACAAAAATTTTTTCTATAGATAGAACACCACCAAGAGGTTGTATGATGAACCAAATTACAAAAGTTTTCATAACTTGAGTGAGTATTCTCAAAGATACTGTTGTTCCTTTCTTTCCAAACGGCCCAAAGGAGAGCCCTAATAGCACAATTCCAAAGAATTCTCTTTTTACCCTTCAGCAGTCTTTGGTGAAACTTATTTTCTTTCCGTTAATTTCTTTAGAGAGTCTCTTGAAAAAGTTCTCACCTCCTTAATTTTCCATGATATGTCATTTTTGAAGGGATGATATTATTATTCATAATACAATATTTTTCTATCTATAATTTCTTTTATTGTGCACTTTCACAAGAAAAAACCCTCATAATTAAGCCCAAGAGGATTATTGCACTTTAAAACCACCGTTTCTATTGAGTTTTTTTTGTAAATATATAAGTATGGTATATGAACAAGGTTTCTTATTATGTTTATTATGAGGCAATGGGAAGGTCTAATTTACTTGTTTGTCAGATTTCCTCGTTCCTTGTCTGTGACTGGTTTGACATCTTATCTCTGTGAAATGGTCGTCGAATATGCGTGAACTAAATATTTGATATACGGCTGGCTAGGGATGAAATTGCACCGAATATAATATTGGTATAAACCTTGTATCTGTATGTTCCCTTTCTATATTCTTGGAGTTTCTTCTTAAGTTATGGTTTGAAGGCTGTCTAAGATCCAGTTGGTTACGTAGGCTTTCCGTTTTGGATCTTGAAAAGTTGTTATGTTTTTGCTGAATGCGTCTCATGTTCATTTCTTTTAGGCCTATGGAAGAAGGGAAATTTTTTGAGGTTTAATATCTCTTTTTGCAGCATTCATTAACAGTTTAGAAATATGTGACTTTAGGTTGGAGCTCAAATATTCTGCAGCGAATAAAGTAATTGCAAACCTTAGGGCTTTAATTGAGGTGATGGAGGCCCTCAGCGAAGATGCAGATCCTCAAGGAGTTGGAAGATTGATTATGGAGGAGGTACTAACTTAGTAGCCATTTCCTCTCAGCCCTATCATTGCTTTATTGATATCTAAGTTTGACCTTAATGTTTTTATGATGTTCAGCTACGAAGAGTTAGAAGTTCTGATCCTACATTATCTGGGGAATTTGTACCCTACAATATTGTCCCTTTGGATGCACAATCACTGACCAATGCCATCGGAATTTTCCCTGAAGTAGGTGAACCTGAAATAGCGTCTTACCTATGTCTTATTTGTCAATTTCGACCCTGTATCCCATTTTGGTTGTTCAAATTGTGCTAATTCTCTATTATCTGAGTAGTATACTAGTGGTACTTAATGGATACTTTAGTCTAGTAGCGAGGCACCCTTTCTCAGATTTTGGAATAGTATTATATTTATTACACTTACCTAGTGATTGGTGCAAATCATATCATCCTTTTTGTAATCATAGCATGATCAACCTTCTGTCAACTGGGAGAACTTTTTTTCTTTTCTTTTCTTTTTCTTTCTATTGTTGTAATCTTTCATTGACTTTATAGAGGTGATTGAGCGACACCAAATTTTTCTATGGATTGCTTATTTTGCCTCTATCGCCCATAGAGAAAATGCATAGTTTTGTATTGTATTGATTAGCAAGCTTAAATTTTCTGTGGTTTGAAGATGAGGAGGGGAAAACAAAAGAAAGGGGAAAAAAGAAAGAGAATAGAGGATTGTAAAAGGTTAGGAGGGAAGGAATTAAATATAGAGGGAACTTGAGCTAGCGAAATGGGTATGGTAGGAGATTCAAGAACTCTACTCAATCCTAAGGAAATGATTGACTCATGCTATTAGCAAGCTTGAGTTCTTTGAACATGAAACTCGAAAGCCTAGTTTATATGCCACCTGTATTTAGATTTTACAAAAAGTAAGCTATAAAAGTTAAGAGTTTGTGTAACCTGTGTTGTGATTTGTTAGTTTGTGATTCACAAAAGTTAGTATGTAGTATAAAATATAGGTCTCAGACTCTCAAATACTGAGTGAGAGTGGTGGTCAATAATTCTAGGTTTAGGAGAGGTAGCTATAGATGTAAAGACTTCTGTCCTTGAATTTTTCCCCTTTCCTCGCCGAAGAATGCTAGGACAAAGGATGTTTGGCACGAACAAATTAATGTTTGTATGTGGCTTGCTAAAGAGACTTTTTTTGGGGCTTGTGTACAGGTTAGGGCTACAATATCTGCAATCAGATATACAGAGCATTTCCCTAGACTGCCTTCGGAATTTGAGATATCTGGACAAAGGAATGCAGATATGTTTGACCTTCTTGAATATGTATTTGGATTCCAGGTTTGCGTATATATCCACTTTGAATATATTTTTTTTTGAATATTTACAGCATAATCCTGATTCAATTTAATGTGCTGTAATTTGTTAATTCTGTATCGATTAGTTTCTTTCCCTATAGATTTCTCCAACTTATTGTATTTTAGTTGAAATAGAGTTGGAATTTTCTTGTGTAGATAGGGTTTCTGTATAGATAGGATTTCTCCAACCAGATTGTAAAGTTTTGATTTTCGTTGAAATAGGGAAAGAAACTAATGGATACAGAATGGAAGTTGTAATTAAGGAATTTTCTTTCCCTACCAATGGAAGTTGAGGATGAAGGAATCTATTTAATTCACTTATTGTGCTATAATTTTTGTAAGTTTTGATTTTTGTTGAAATTATGAGTTTAGAAAGATTTTGTCTGCTTTTTTTTTTGTTAAAATTACTAAATTAGTGGGTGATTTAGAAAAATTGAACCAAAGGTAAAAATGGCCACACTTGTCTAAGTTTATAATTGAATTTGATGAAATTAAAAGTTTAGGGTGAAAATTGATACACCTTGCCAAGTTGGTAAAATTTTCTTAAAGTTTTTTACTCAAACTTTTTGTAAGTATCAAAACTCTTTTCTATTACTGCCAATTAGAGGTGTTTGCGACGTCATACCTTTTGTTTGCATTTAATTTAAAGAAAAAAGAAATGGTAGGACTGGGGACCATGCTATTTATTTTACTACTTTTCGCAGAGGTAGCTACTAATTGCTTATTTGCAGAGGGACAATATAAGAAATCAACGAGAGCATGTGGTTCTCATGGTAGCAAATGCTCAGTCTCGTCTTGGTTTACCTGACAATTATGATCCAGTGAGTAGTTTCAATTATCTTAACTTTACAATCAAATTTTCTACATCATCAATAGATTTTCTAATACTTGAAAATTTTCTTTCTTTATCTACAAATTGGCTGATGATGGTTTATCATATGGATGTTTATTCTGGCATATTATGTTTAGTCTTAAAAAAACCTCACCGTAGTTTCAATTTCTTAGGATGCTGGTTGATTATTCACGTTCTATGCAATCTTTCATGTTGATAAAAAAATTTCATAAACTGTAGGAATGCAAGTGGAAAGGGATTGGTGCAAATTTTTTTTGGGGAATATAGTATTCTATTTTTCTACATGCATGGCATGGTTTTTCATGTAATTTTTTAAAAATAGGGATTTTCATATGCCGTGTTAAACCTGCTGATTAACTGCAAATGAAACAATCTCCAAAGGAGAAAAACAAAAAGAAAAAAGCAGCTACGGATGAAACACGAAGGCATTCCAATTACAACATATATCTAACGGAGAATAAGCATAAAAAAACTTAGTAAGAGAACACCAATGCGAAGCCTTGAACTTAGCAATAGCATAGCAATCTTCCCATGACTTGATCTTTCCTTCGAAAATCCGATGATTCCTTCCCATCCAAAGTTCATAAAACATAGCTTTGACAAAGTTGAGCCATAAAGACAGCGAATGAGATGGAAGAGATGGGTCACACAATAGTTGCTGTACATTACACTTGGAGACATCATGAAATACCCAACACATATTAAATTCCTTGAAGAAAGAAAACCAACAGGCTCGAGCAAAAACACAATGAAACAGCACAAGCTGCTGCACAACATAAAGAACATTTAGATGGATAGAGAAAAGATTGAGGTAACTTCCGCTGAAGATTACCCGCCGTATTACGTATGCCAGAAAGTACAATCCATGCAAAAATATTGACTTTCCTAGGACTTTTAGTTTTCCATAAAATAGAAAAACAATTCTTAGGCATAGGAGAAGCATCATGAAGGCTTTTGCACTTTGATTTAACCGAGAAAATCCTGAACTATCAAGATTCTAATGAATAGAATCTTCCTCAATCTTCAAAACAATTGGATGCAGAAGAGACAAAAGAGAAGTCAGCTCTGAAAACTCCTCTTCCTTTAGATTGCGACGGGTGATTATATTCCAAGATGCTAAACGTTGATCCAAAACTTCCCAAATTGAAACAGAGGGCGAAGAAACAATTCTAATTGTTGTTGAGTATGTCCCTTCATCAATATTTATAGTCTAATTAGATCAAACGTTGTCTCCATGCGTTTAGTGTTGATTGGGATATAATGGAAATTAATGGCATTTTCTTTTGAGCCATAAGTGAAATTTGTTATTGGATCAACTTTTTCTCCTTGATAGTGGTGAGTTTGAGGTTACAGGGTACCATGTTTTAATGCTAAATATGTTCCAACTTCTAGGATTATTGGATTGTGGGTTTTGGTTGGTAGGACAAGAGGAAAAGGGTTTTGGGGTGGAATTGAGCCGTGTGGGATGGATGATCCTAGTCGGGAGGGTTTCATCATGGATGGATAATGTATGGGCGAGAGGTGATGTGAAAGGGGGGAATACCACTAATTTTATTTTTTATTTTTTAAAATAAGATACGACATCTTCACTGAAATAATGAAAAGATACAAAAATGTTCAATGAAAACAAACCCCCAAAGGAAGTGAATCTTTATTCAAACGGCCTTTCTGAAATTTTATTATTGGAAATTATTCGGTGCACATTTCTCATCTTTAATTTGCGGACGATATGTTATTATTTTGAAAAGATGATGATGATATGTTAATTTCTTAATTGGAACTATTGAAGCATTTGATTGGCTATCAGAGAGGTCTTCAATTTGTGGTAATAATATCTCCTCTTCTCGCTCTTCTCAAATAGCTACAAGGTTTCATTGTAAACTTGAAGATCTTCCAATTTCTTATCTAGGAATGCCTTTGGGAGGAAAGCCTCAATCTCTGTCTTTTTGGTCTCCCATTGTTGAAAAGATTTGGAAAAAGCTGGAAAAATGGATAAGATTTAACCTTTCTCGTGGAAGAAGAAGGGCTTTTTGTTTCTCTGTTCTTTTTACTATGCCAATTTGTTATATGTTCTTGTTTTTAATGTCTCTCAAAGTTTGCTCTCAAATTGAGAAAATTTTGCACAAATTCTTTGGGAAGGTAACACTGACGGAAATGGGAAGGTAATGCTGATGGAAAGTTTTGCCATTTAGTCCGTCAATATTTAACCTTCAGCTCCTTGAAAATGGTGGTATTTGTATTGATGGTCTTAAATGGAGGAATCATGCTTTATTAGCCAAATAGTGTTGGAGGTTTGGTCTGGAACCAAATGCCTGATGGAGGATTGTGGTGGCTAGTTTATATGGTTTTGATTTGTACAATTGGCACCCTGGAAGTAAAGCTTTAAATAGCTCAAAATGCCCCTGATTCAGCATTGTAAAAGTTTGGAATCTGGCAAAACATCATCTTGCTTTTAATTTGGGCAATGGGAGAAGAATATCTTTTTGGCACGATAATTGGTTTGAAGGGGCAGATTTGAAATTCTTCTTTCCAAGTCTGTTTAAGGTAGTTTCTGAATCTCAATGTTCGATTTCTGACAATGGGGACAACTTGTTTTCATCCTGGAAAATAGAAACTCGAAGAGGTTTGAAAGATGATGAATATTTAGAGTTTGTTTCTCTATTAGCTCTCTCGAACTCAATATCTTTGCAAGATGAAGATGATAAGTTGATTTGGAAACTTGATCTTTTGGGCTTCTTCTCAATTAGTTCTACGGCAAAGTTCTTTGCATCTTCCCATCTATTTCCAAAAGAGTTATTCACAGCCTTATGGTAATAAAAAAGCCCAGAAAAATTGATGTATTTTCATGGATTTTGCTGCACGGGCATCTAATCTTTGAAAACCTTCAGAAAAAGCTTCCTTCAGCTTTATTTCCTTCAATTGTGTTCTGTATTTGAAGCTTCTGAAAGTCAGAACCACATTTTGTTCCATTGCAAGTATGCGGCAGCCATGTTGGTATTCTCTATTTCATCTTTTCAATCTATGTTAAATGTTCTCGGACGACTCGAAGAGTATATTTTCGCAACTTCTTTGTGGACCTCTTTTACCACCTTGAAGCCATCTTTAATGGAACAATGTTATTCAAACGAAACCAGAGGATTTTTGAAGCCACAGCAACCCTGGAGTGTTTTGGAATTGCTAAGAAAAGGGTCTTATATGTCTTTATTCTAGCGGTTAATACCTTTAGTGTACAAAGATGCTCGTTCTTCGCGCACAAATACCAATCATCTCCCAATGTGATAGTTTGAGTTGTAGAAAGGGTAAATTTAACAAGCGAGGAGGGAGTGATCAAGGAAAGAGATAACTTATTTTTCTATAACAATTGTGAAGACCCAAGTATTGTGAATGTTTCTCCTCTTTCCTATAATTTCGCTCAGGTTGATTTTGATTCGGCTAATCATGGCTTTTCTCTCTATTGCAAGACAGTTGGCATATCTTTGATTGAAGAAGCTTCACAGCCGTTAATTGCAAATCAGATTCAAAGTTCTCAAAATCTTTCCTCGCTTCAAAAGTCTCAATGATTTAGTTAGAAGGTTGAAGATCTTTTTTGTTCGCAATATCTTTCGTGGATGGTCTTAGTTTACGATTCAGCTTCTAGGAATGTTGCAACATTTTTTTTTTTCAGAAGATTGATGTGTTCATTATTTTTTCTTGTAATTTTGGAAGTTTATGTCTTTCGGATATTTTTTTTCTTTTTCTCTCCCTTTGGGGGTTTGTATCTTTGAACATTTTCCTTTATTATATCAATGAAAAGTTGTTTCTTGTTCCAAAAAAAAAAATATATATATATATAAAATAAATGATATATAATTATCAACATTTATGGCTAACTTCCATTTGATTGAGTTTGTTGTGGGGGTCCCTTTTTTATTTTTTTTATATTTTATTTTAACACTCGAGGAAACCTCCACTGAGTTCCTATGTATTTGAAGGCTTCAGGATTCAAGCCATCCAGGTGGGTTTTTGATTTATATCCAACCTCTATTTGAGTGGGTATCAATCTGCCACGATAGTGAGGCTTCCTACTCCAGATTCAAACTTTAGGTGGGAAGGGCCTAGTGTATGTGATACAAACTTTTAAGAAGGAAATCTTTTATTAATCATCAGTCTTCAGAAAAAGCCAATTACAAGTATTATAAACTTGAGACTAACCATACCTAACTCTTGACAATCATAAATAAATAACCTCCTAAACAACCATCTAATAACTAACTTGGGGTTAATTAAATAACCGTTGAGGTGCGCACAAGCTGGTCCAGACACTCACGAATATTAAAGAAAAAACTAACTTGGGGTTAATGGCTAATTGGTCAAACAACTACCAATCAACGACTAGTGTTTAATAACAAATCTCCTATGTGTTGGGGCCTCATAGTGTTTTTAAAAGCCCAAGGCGCACTAAAGCGCAATAGGCCTTTGAGGCTTAAACGTGAGGCGCCCAAAAAAGCGCGAGCTTTTTTTTACGAGGAGCACAATAGATATATATAAATAAATTTTTTATATATGAAGACAAGTAGTATAACAAATAATAGGATGATGAAAAGTTTAAGAAAAAAGAGCTTTTGTTCAAGATTGTAGAGAAAAAATGAATATTTTTCAAGAATATTCATCTTAAGAGTTAGAAAAATAAAAAATAAAGAGAAAAAATAAAATAAAAATGGACTTGAGGCGTTGAGGTGCACACCCTAAATGCTAAGGCACCTGCCTCAAGTGGACTTTATTAACTGAGCCTCACTTTTTTGAAGTGAGGCGCAAAGACCGCGCCTTGGGCTTAAGCGCACCTAGGCGCGCCCCTCACTAGGCTTTTTAAAACACTGGGGCCTCAGTCTCTTTTTAGCAGGCTTTGGAGGATCTGAACCATATTCTTTGGTCTTGTCAGTGGACTCATTCTGTTTGGGGCTTTGTTGGGCTGTGTTCAGTATTCATTTGGACAGTTTCTCAATTACAGACCTTTGCTTGTCAACACTTTCTTGAATAATCCCCCAGGGGAGATTTCTGTGGCTAACAAGAATGAAGAATCTGTGTGATTTTTTGGGATATTTGGTTGGAGAGAAATAACGAGATTTTTAGAGAGATTGAGAAGTTCGTGAGTGAAGTTTGGAAGGTGCTGTTTAAGACCTCTTTGTGTGCGTTTGCAACGTCTCTTTTTCATAATTATCAGTTAGGTCTAATCATTTTGGATTTGAGTCATTTTCTTAGTGTGTGGACGCCTTTTGTGGGACTTTTTTTGTATGTTCTTGTATTCTTTCATTTGTTCATTGAAAGTGTGGTTTCTTATTATAAATAACAGCGAGCTAGTTGGCCAGCCAAATACCAAGCTAATAATCTCCTACATTAGCTGGCAACTTTTTTGCAAGCCAAGGAGTCTAACATGGTCTTTGTTCTTGCATCTCAATGGTTGAAGTGGGTTTAAGGAGCAGTAAGATTCATATTATCTCAAACAGCCTTATGAATTTTCAATCGATCATCATATTTTTTTTCCCCGATGGATCATAACAGAGATTTCTAGGTTTAAAGTGTCTATGTTTATAAGGTGTTGGGGTAGGTGGATGCTTCTTTACGACTCGCTCCAGCAATAGCAGGGACATTCGTGCTAGTGAAGAATATTTCTTTATAAGATGGTTGGGTTCATTAACATTCGGAGGGAGAGGATGCTTAGTTTAAGCTCTGGGTGGACAAGGGGATACTATGTTGGAGCTATTGGTTGAGAGGAAGGTGGCGGTCAAGGTTGAGTTACGGGAGATCGGTTTGAGAAGAGAATCATACAAATCACTTGTTAACTGATTATGTCTTCAAACCATGAACTTAGGCATCCAAGTGACTTGAGTTGTACACCTCCTCAGGTCTTGGTAGTGGAAAGAATGGAGCCTAATGAGCCACAAAGCAGTTGAAGTGGCGGCAACAATGCAACTGAAGTAGTGGGATAGTTGGAAAGGAAAAGGAACTTGATCTGAAGTTGAACAAGATGAAACAGGGGTGACCTTGGTTTTCTTTTTTTTTTTGGGGGGGGGGGGGTGTATTATCTGGTTTCTTTCTTTCTTTTGAACAAGAAACAAAACTTTTCATTGAAATAATAAAAAGAGACAAATGCTCAAAAGATACAAACTCCATAAAGGAGTGAGAAAGACAAAGATAAAATATTGAATTGCAGGGGAGTTATAAAAGCCTCCCAATTCATACAAGTATCTTGCTAGGAAAAGGTCGGAAAAAGTTTAGGAAGAGAACACTTAGAGAAGCTTATAGTCTAGCAGATTTGAAATGGTCAAACCACTGAATTTGCCTGTTCTCAAAGAATCTTTAGTTTCTTTCTGCTAGTAACATATTAACGTCATGTGCTCATAGATGTATAAATATTTGAATTGGAACTATTTGGAGTTTCTGCAGAAAATTGATGAGAAAGCAGTCAACGAGGTTTTCTTGAAGGTGCTTGATAACTATATCAAATGGTGTAGATACTTGCGTATACGCCTTGCATGGAATAGGTGATTTCTACAACCTTTTTTATGTTTTATTTTGCTCTTAAAACATTTAGTTTGTTTTTTGTACTGAATATCTATATTGTCATTCTATTCAAACAGCTTAGAAGCAATTAATAGGGACAGGAAACTTTTCCTTGTTTCATTGTACTTGCTTATATGGGGTGAAGCTGCAAATGTCCGCTTCCTTCCTGAATGCATTTGCTATTTGTTCCACCATGTAAGTTGTTAAATACCTCTTTGATATTACCAAGCTTAGGATTAATTGAAACTAATTTCTAGATTTTGGTGAGTTCACATGGATGCAGGTCTTACTAATAAACTCAGATCCATTACCATCTAATTAGATTTTAGATGAATTTCACTCTGAGGATGTATGCGACTATCACTTTTTTGTTGAACTAATTAGGGAGCTTTGTTGTGACCTCCATTGGAGGAGGGAGGGAGAGAGATTCCTTATCTTCAAGTTTGTTCTTTTTAATTATATATTTTTTTGTGCGCAATGTCTAATTTACAAAAGAAAAAAAAAGGAAAGAACTCATTGAAAAACAGTCATATGCATTGGACTTTGTTTCTTTCTTACATCCACTGTTGAAAGTATTTTGAACGTTTGAGTGAACCTTCTTTTAAAGAAAAATAAATAAAAAAACTTTTTTTTGTTTAAATTATTCTTATGGAAAGCTTTTCGCTCATAGAAAGTTACAACCAACAATACATATGCTGCAGAGGAGGATTTCTCGAATGTGTTTTGTTTTACAAATGTTCTGTTTATCCTTGCATTGCCTTTCTGTTGATCTCCTGTAGAACAAGGTGTTGGATATGTTTGATTTAACTTGGATGAAACCTTACAATTCCGATTATTTACACTGAGTTTGGGTGTTGGAGATGATGTAAGAGGATGAAATTTTTTATTCTTCTTAATGTAAGTCTGGTTTCTCATTATGGAAAAAAAACGAAGGCCTTTTCTACAGCATCATCCTATGATCTTATGGTGCATGTTTGGAAGAGATGAATTACTGGATTTCTCTTGATGGAGGGGATAGTAAAATTTCAGCTTGGCTTTGGTATAGAGCTCATTTTTTGGCATCTTTATGGGTATCTGTGTGAAACAAATATAAATATTCCTTTGATTTGGATTTTTTCGATGAGATGTCTTATTCCACAATGCACATTGTGACTTTCTTTGTGGTTCTTAATAGCAACTTCCACATAAAATCTGGGAATGTTCTTGGCCACAAGTCAGAGATGAAATGCTTCCTGCCTTATCTTGATTTACGAATAATTATGTGATAAATTTGGTTTTAGATGGCAAAAGAATTGGATGCTAAACTTGATCATGGAGAAGCAATTCCTTCTGAGAACTGTACGCTGGAAGATGGTTCCGTGTCTTTCCTCAAACGGATCATTTGTCCTATATATGAGACACTTGTAGCTGTAAGTGGATCATTCTCTCACTAGTGCTGCTATATCCAGATATGAAATGGAACATTTGTAAGAGAGATTTTTTCTTAATAAAAAAATGAATTTAGAGCAGATTATTTGCTGTTTGCACTTGATAGAGGGGGGCTAGTCTTGAAGTTTATCTTTTTATTTAATATACTTTGATTCTTTACCATAAAGTATTTTGATATAATTGTTATATAACTGGTTAATTTTTATTGTAAGATGTTGCCAAAAAACCCACAGGTATTGCTTGTTGTTGATGCTACAGCTCTGAAGTCTGATCCTATTTGTTAAGTGTTCTATGTTTGATCGATTGCTACCATGCTCCTCCAAACCTCTCTTCTTAGGAGGAAAGGGAGAAAAGTAAATACTGTTGTGATGGGAGAATTAGGAGTCTATATTTTATCAAAACATTTTGTATATGATCTATTATGACCTCTTGATTACTCCACGCGGTCTATCCAGTGGTAAATTAGCTTTTCATATTGTAAATAATCTATCCTGGATGAGGTTCATTTTCCATCTTCTCGAAGTGCAGGAAACTGAAAGAAACAAAAATGGGAAAGCCGCACATTCAGCATGGAGGAACTATGATGATTTCAATGAATACTTTTGGTTGGTTTTGTTTTGCTTTGTTAAGTTTATAACCTTCTCTAATGATAAGTAGACTCATAGGATCCTTGTAATCAATTGTGATACTTATGTAGGTCACCTACTTGCTTTGAATTGGGCTGGCCAATGAGGAAGGAATCAAGTTTTTTACAAAAGCCTAAAGGCTCGAAACGGGTTAGTAAGTTCAACTTTTATGTTTCACTCCTTTGGAAGTTTGTATCTTTTTGATTTTTTTGTTTAGTTTCATCTATTTAATGAAAGGTTGTCTCTTATTCACAAAAAAATTTGACTTTTCTGACTTCTTTTGATGTTTTAGAACTTACACTAAGCATTTTTGCTGTGAATTGGTGAACTGAGGAGATTGATTTGGAACATAGCGTTCAATTTGCCCAGAAGATAATATGTTAAATTTTATACTAACATTTTGATGTAG
>JAOANK020000022.1:12275184-12287936 GCA_026257165.2 Telfairia occidentalis | reverse complement strand
GTTTATTTTTATTTTTTTAATTTTTAATATCTCGAAGTGTTAATTTATTTTGGTGAGTATTTTAGTCTTTTTTTCTTTTAATTCTATTTTTTTATCTTTTGGAGGCTACTGTTTTGGCCTATTTTTATTTTTGGACGTTCTTTACTCGCTTCAGGAGGTTGGTTTCCAAATTCTTTTGTATTTCTTTTTTAATAAATATTTTGTAGTTTTAAATTATTTATTTTACTTTTTTTTAATAAGAAACAATTTCATTGATGTATGGAATTTACAAAAGAAGAGGAAGATAACCCCAATCCAAAGGTGTTCCAATAAATTTTTTCAATTGGACAAAAGGTAAGCATAATTGTAAAATTAAAAAAGTGGTGATGATTTACACCAAGAGATAGTTAGGTAGGTAACATTTAAAAAAAAACTCTGTTGTAGTCTTGTTCTTTGTCGCCAAAAAGCTTTTGAATTCTTTCTAACTAAGTAGACCAATGAAGGCTCGACCTATATGCATCTATAGTAGCTTTTTCCAACTGTTGAAAGGGTGTTCCAATAGAGTGAAAGAGAAGAACTTTTTGAGTCCTTTGGGAGAGCCACTGACCAATTGAAGGATGAGAGCAAGTCCTTCTAAAATGTGACAGCAAAGGGAGAAGTAGAGAAAATGATATCTTTTAGATTCATCATCTTTTTTATAAAGGACACGCTAATGGGGGAGATAAGGTCATGGAAAATAATCGCCCTTGTAGCTTGTCATGTGTGTTGGTGGCCCGTGAGCTAGTTTCCAAAAAAGAAATTTAGTTTTTTTTGGGTAGTTGTCATTCCAAATAGCCTCTGAGAATACTGGATGATCAATTTTCCCATTAAATCAATATCACGAAGCAAATATTTGATTGAAAAATTACCATTTGTTTCCAAGTTCCAAATCCAAATGTCCTCAGATTGAGTAAGATGGAAAGCTGTCAAAAGGTGGTTAATTTCTACCCATTTCATTATTTCCTCATCCTTGAAACTTCTTTTAGATTTAAATCCCAAATACCAAAGTTCTGGTTTTCATATATCCTTTACAGCAGCATTTTTCAGATTTGAAATATGAAACAAATGGGGGAATTGAGATGCCAAAGGGGACCTTGAAGCCAATGATCATGCCAGAAAGATGTGGAGGCTTCATTGTTGACTTTGGATGTCAGGCGGTGAAGGATGTTTCTTCTCAGCAAAAATTATTTGTTTTCTTTCCTTCCATGATGCCCGAAGGAAAAACTTTAGGGAAATTCATCCAAAGGATCTTTCTCTCTTTTGAAAGGGTGACTCAGTTGATGCAAGAATATCATGAATAAGTGTGGAAGATATGCCCTTGTGATTTCAGATTCTGTTTTCAAAGAGTGCACCACCGTGGAGCATTCGAAAAATATGGCATTCTCCTTCATTGAATCTCATGAGTGTTTATAGCCTTGCGAGAGAGTTCCTAAAGGAAAAATTTAACCTTTCTAGGGTATTTGTCACTCCAAATAGCCTTTGGAAGGTGGGGATGGACAAGCTCTTTTTTAGGAGCTAAATCTTGGAGGAGAAATTTTGTGAAGGAATGACCCCTGCTTTTCAAGCTTCGAAGTCTGGAGATGCAGACTTGTTCACACATCTTCATACCTCTCCATACATCTCTGTTATTTATGATGTTCAAGGGCGAGGTTCCATATTTTTCCTCAATGATCCTCCTCCATAATTCCGATTTCTCTCTGTAACAGCAAATCCATTTGCCAAGTAAAGCCTTATTTTTTTTCTTCAAACGCTTTCAATAGGAAGAAGTATTTTGTCCAATTTGACAAAGGGAAGTCTAGTTTTGTCCATGTTTCCACCCCAAAGGAAGTTTCTATATAATCTTTCAATGACTTTAACCACTTTGCTAGGCCTTTCTAAATGAGACAAGTAGTGGATAGGTAGGTTGGTTCAAGTGGCCTCTATGAGCCTTTCTCCCCTTGGAGATGTTAAGAACTTTTTCATGTATGAAGCTTCCTCTTGATCTTCTCTATACTTGGAGCCCAAAAGGGAAGAGATCTAGGATTACCATTACAAGGAAGATCGAGGTAAGAATTTGGCCAAGATGTAACTTTACAACTATATCTATTAGCATTGGCTTCAACTGAAAGGGCCTCCAAATTTATGCCGATAATTTTTTATTCTGGGGGTTTATATTAAGGCCCTTTTTTGAATACTTGACTGTATTGAAGAGATTTTTTATAGTTCACTCTTTATGAGAGGTGAAAAGGTTGATGTCATTTGTGAATTTGATCATGAATATTTATGGTTTTTTTTCCATCTCAAGGCTCTTTATCAAACCTTTGGAGACCGCTTATGTCGTAAGTCTACTAAAACAATCAACCACAATTATAAAAAGAAAAGGTGAGAGAGGGCTACCTTGCCCTAGTCCTCAAGAGGCGAGGATCTTACCTCTAGATGTTCCTTAATGAGAATTGAGAAGTTTGTGGAGGATATGCAACATCTAATCCATCGCCTCCATTTATGTCCAAATCCCTTTGCTAGTAGAATCTCCTCAAGGAAGTCCCAATCAACTTTGTCTAAAGCTTTTCTAATGTCAAGTTTGATATTGATATCTTTCGTTTTTTTTTTCCCTTTTTTCCAGTTTCATTCATCAACAAGCTCATTTGCTATGAGAGCTGCATCAAGGATTTGCCTACCATCTACAAAAGTTGATTATTGTTCCATAATAGTGGAAAGGAAGATCGTTTTCCATATTTCAGAAAGAACCCCACAATTTTGTATAAACAAGACGTGAGACTAATTGGTTTGTACTTCCCCACTGTGCAAGCTTCCACTGTTTGGGAATGAGGCTAACATAAGATCCATTTAGGCTTGCATTTATATTATAAGATCCTTGAGGATGTTTAAATTTTTTCTAAAGAAGTCAGCTATGTATTCTTCGAGACCGAGGGATTTATTTGAGCCAAAATCATTTACTGCATGTGTAATCTCTTCCTCTGAAAATTCAGCTCTCAAGGGATTGACAGTCTTTAATGTGGTCGCCCTGAATATATGGTGGTAAGCTGTCATTGCCTCCTTTCTTAGTGTATAAAAGAGTGTAAAATTTAATAAATTCTTTCTCAATATCGCAATCTGTCAGTAAACTCTCACCATCCATTGAGAGAATCTCATAGATGGAGCCCTTTCTCTTCTTTGTGGCCATAATTTGGTGGAAATAATTGGAATTAATGTCTCTTTCCTTCAGCCATTGGGACTTGCATTTTTCCCTCTAAAGGGTTTCTTCCTTTGCAACTAAAGAGAGAGGTTGGTCCTTGAAAGAAATTCTTTGAGCCTTATGAATAGACTGCATTTCCCATCTCCTTCATGTTGTCAATTAAGGAAATTTCATAAATAAGTTGGTTCTTTTGAGTAGTGATGCACCCCATATATTCTTGTTCCATTCTCTAATAATGGCTTCCATGCTGTCAATTAAGGAAATTTCATAAATAAGTTGGTTCTTTTGAGTAGTGATGCACCCTAATACATTCTTGTTCCATTCTCTAATAGTGGCTTTCAAACCTTTCAATTTCTGAATGAAACTGTCTCCTGGCCAACTACAGAGAGGAGTGTTTCTCCTCTAATATTCCACCATAGGGAAGAAGCTATGGTGTTTTTGTTTGGATAAGAGGGAAGAAACTTTGGTGTTGAAGCCACATATTTTTGGAATGGAAGGGGTAAGGCCCCATCTACTGCTGCCAATGGAGAAAAGAATGGGGTAATGGTTTGACGTTGGTCAATCAAGGCTTTTCGCTGATGCACCCTCATATTTTTCTGGAACCTTCTCTGTGATCAGAAATCCATCAATAAGGGAGAGTGTAGGAGGATCTATCATATTGAACCAAGCGTAGAGGCAATTTTGTATGGGGAGATCGATTAATGTAGCCTCATCAATAAAGGTGTACTACAAGTGGTTCTGTTCCCATTTGATTTCTCTTCGGACCATCTTGAAGTGTTAATTGATGCAAGTCAGAGAGAGAATTAGCCTTGTCTTCAAGAATTTGATTCCACATGTAGGGAAATTAAAGTTAGATGATTTACAAGTTACAACATATTCTAAGGTTGAAAAAGCTGCAACATCTCCCTTATGAAGGACCCAATGTTATGAAATCTCTTATAAAGGAAAGTTGGAACTTTTTGTTGAAAACAACTGTATTTAAGTTTGGCCAATATTGGAACAGAGGACAATGCTGACCCTTCATCAGTGTATTGTACTTTTCTCTCAAATGGCATTTGATCTAAGTTCCAACATGCATATAGTTTTCTGTGCATAACTAGCTAAAGACTATGCTTGCAAAATAATAAAAACCTTTTGTCAGTGGTTGGATGTCTAAAGCCCTCAAATCTCACGAACGTAACTGCCTTTGGCCTGATATTATGAAAAATAGCAGTTTCTTCAGCTCGTTCATAAGCAATAAACTGAAAAATGGGCAAAAACTTTGCTCTTGGCCTGAGTTTTTAGGAGATGCTTTTTCGAGTGGTTGGTTTGTTAGGATGTTATATCGAAGATATGGAACAAGTTTGGTATAGTTCTCTTTTGGATAGGAATGGTAATATTGAAGAGGCTGTTGAGGATCATAGTTTTTTTAAAAAACCAATAATTTCAGCTATGCAATTCTTGAAAAAAGCCAATGATTTCAGCTTCTATATTAATTAAAGACGAGATAATTTGGCCTTGAGAAGATTGCAGCTCTGATATAAAGGATTTTCTTTTCCTTGCAGCCGAAAATCTGTGGAAAAACCGAGAATTTTCATCACCTTCTTTCAACCATTGAAGCTTACACTTTTGCAACTAATATCACTCTTCTGAAATTTGTAGTTTAAAAGTTCTCTCTTGAAATGCCGTCTTCTTTCAATTTCTTCCATGGACAGTGGTTGAGATTCTTCTTTCTTCTCAAGATTAGTACATCAGTTCTCAGTGGAGTTCAAAATGTTCTGAAAGACTCTCTGGTACAGTTTATCCAAAAGGCAGTTCAGTTTTTAGTTTCTTGGGTTTGTCGTCTTAGGTTTTTCTTCGGTTGGTCTTTATTGCAAGCTATTCCTTTCTTTCCACATAGACCAAAGGACGTTCCAAATGAAATTCATCAATAAAAATTTCCTTCTCCCCGTTGATAGGATGTCCAACCAAAACAGAGGCCAGCAGTGTGAAAGGGTCACCTGGCAGGACAGAGGGCCAATCGAAGGATGAATAAATCAGTTCCCAGAAAGCTGTGGACATGTTAAATGTACTGATGAATGTGCAGATGTTAAATGTATTGGTATATTTAATTACCTTCTATAGACATGTTCTGGTCATGTCCTGCCCTGGTGTTTTAGAATAATGAAGTGTAATTTTCTATTTGTCTTTGTGCTTTTTAAAAATTCCACGTAGTACATTTTTTTAGAAGTTCATGACCACCTATTATCTGGTGCTTCTTTTGGAAATAATTTATATCTAAAACTATATTGAACTGATGCATATTTTCATTTTGACAGACAATAATAATGTATGGACTATAGCTAGCTTATGGGCTCCTGTAGTGGCTGTGAGTATTTTGACATCTTGTTTTTATCATAACGCTTTTCATCTTGAAGGAATGGTGCTGACTTTATGCTAAAGTTGTCAATGTTAGACCAAACAATTCTTTCTTTATATTCACTTTTCATATTTGAATGTTACAGCTCTATCTCTTGGACATTTACATATGGTACACACTCTTGTCAGCCATCATTGGTGGTGTAAAGGGTGCTCGGGCTCGGTTGGGCGAGGTAATAATATGTATATGTATATTTTCTGTATTTTTAGCATTGTAGTTATTCATATTGATTCTGCAGGAGTTTGGTCCTTCATTGTTCAAATCTCACATTGTAAATATCATATATATATGTCTATATATATTTTTTTCCTGTTACAAACAAGTTAGGGATGTAGAGCACTCTGTTTTATATTTCTCATCACATATTTTCTATTTATATATAAATTTTAGGTGCGGATTTTGACTTCAATGATTGTTTTCCATCATTTTTTGGCAGATACGATCACTTGAAATGATGCATAAACGTTTTGAAAGCTTTCCAAAAGCATTTGTGAAGAACCTTGTCTCTACACAGACAAAAAGGTACTTTGTTAAGATGGTAACTTCTTGATTGGGGTTTCTGCTTTTGGGCTTACATGCCGTGAGATGGTCAAATTGTATTTACTAAATTCAAATATTCATGTTTAGCATGTTTCCAGATGCATCAACATTAGTATAAGAACATTTTCATATCCTTGTGGTTTGCAAAATCACATCTGTGTGTGCAACTAATGGAATTGAACATGCGTGTGAACAGGACACCATACTATCTCTCTTCCTCTCACACATGCACATACTCTTGGTATCTAAATATTTAAGAGTGGCGGCATATGCTTTTTTGTGCCATGGAAACCAGGAGGGGGAAAATAACCTTCCTCTTCATATTACCAGGCACAAAATGGAATGTTTTCTTCGTGTCAAGTTCTTGCTTGTACGAGGCACTCATCCTCTCATAGAACTTGCAGTTTTCTTCGCTTGATTTATGACATGATTTTATTCATTTATAGATAAACATGAGAAGCATGATTTAAGATCCGACATCATTTCATTTTTTCAATGAAAAGTTTCTTGTTCAAAAGATCTGACATCATTTATGGCAAGAAACCCAAGTCCCAAGTCCGGTTTGGCTAGATAGTTGAGGGTCTCATGATGGGACCTGGTTTCTTATTGTCATTAATAGAAGAATCCTTTTGTGATAAAAAGTCCTTTTTCTAGATGGGGTTGAGAGAGTTTTTGGGGCTTATGTGAATGTATATCTAATTCTGGAGGACGTCATAAGATTGTTGGCAGTGTTTCTTTAATGACTGTACTCTTGTTTAGATGTCTGTTTATTAATACTTAATACTTTATACCATGACTTTCTCGTTTTTTTCCCCTTGCATGATCATTTTTCTGTTCAAAGTCTTGACAGTTTGCCACTCAACGAACAAGCACCTCAGGTATGCAATTTGTCTTATAGTTAATTAATTAATTTATTTTTAATGATACATCATTTTGAAACCATGCATGGATTATAAGAATGGTTTGAATTCAGGTGGAAATCAAACATATTCGTATAGTAGATGTAATGGTGTGGGAGTGCTAGCATACCAAGTATTCTTTATAAGAAAAAAGGTAGATATTTGTTCCAAAAAGTCTGGTACAAAAAGGACTTTAGGAAGGCAAGGCATCATATCCTAAACTTGATTCAAAGTGGTTACAAAAAGCCCCCTAATTGGTATTGACATAAAATAAGTTGTAATTGAAAAAGAGTTTGGACCGGATCTCATCAAAACTCCGCAGTTAAGTATGCTTGGACGAAAGTAGTACTGAATTGGGTGACCACTTGATGAAAGTCCTCGTGTTGCACCTCGTTTTATAATTGAAAAAGAGTTTGGCCTAGAGGAGCAACGATTTCTCCCCAATCAGATTAGGAAGGGAGAAATCAGATTAGGAAAAAAAAAGGAAAGAAAGAAAGAAGAAAAAGACAAAAAGGTATAACCGCGTAATTCCAAATAACTTTTGCCTTCAGTTTAAAAGGATGACCATACATGAAATGCACTAGGTTTTTTCAAGATTCTAGGAAGCACTATTAAATTCCAATACTTGGACTTGAGGATAAAAGGCAATGGATACGAATATAATCTTGCATTTCCGAGCTTTGCGTACAAATGATACAACAATTTGGAGACAAATATGAGTTGGGTTTCTTCTTGGGATGTTCTTTGGTATATTTAGGCCACCCAAGACAAGGTCCATGTCCGAGGGTCTTAGACCTATTAGCATGGTCACATGGTCACCATTCTTTAGATCTGAGACGTTGGCAGAAAGAATATGAAACATGCTTTCCAGTACCATTTCTCTCATCCAAGGGGCTTAAAGGAAAGTGGACAAATATTTGATCGGATCTTGATTGTGGGACTTTGGAAGAATATTGTATTAGAAATAAGGAAGATATTGTCTTTTAAGATAGATTTTGGAAAACTTATGATTTTGTGGATGATAGAAACTAAATATCTAAAATATATTGAAATATTAAAGGTGGAGGAACTACAAGATAACTCTCCAAGTGTTAGAGGTATTTAGAACCTCCCCTCTCTTGAGTCTACATACTCAAGCCCTAATTCAACTAAAGCAATTACTTACTCTCTTCTCCCCTCTATTCTATTTATAACCAACTTCTTCTTAAAATCCTTGGACTAAATACTAATATGCCCACAAGACCCTAATATTCTATCCTAATAGTATTCCTAGCATTACTCACTCCTCAAAACACACCTTGTTCTTAAAGTGTGGCTAAACAAAGAATTCAAAATTTGGTAGCGAGAAATTTTATTTTTATTTTTTTCTTAAGAACCTACGATTCCCTCATAAACGACTTGCAATATAGTCTTAGAATATAAAATCCATCTTACTAGGTGCAGGACATCCATTATTATCTTTGCATAAAAAAAGAGATGGGCCTCAATTGTTTTATGTGAATCCTGCCTTAAACTGAGCGCAATATTAGTGCTGCACTTTTTCCGAACTATGGCCCCACTTTTGACAGTTCACATGATTGGGGATTCTTTTTCCTATTCCCATCTGTGTTTTCCCCAGATTTTCATCTCCATTTTGCCTTCATCGACAATGGTCTTCAATGTCACTATTCTCGCTTTTCTTTCATTTTATTCTTAGTTTTCTACCTGCCAATGAACCTTGTGCCTATTGGATCTTCCTTTCCGAATCATTGTCACCTGCCATAGAATCGGCAATTGGCGTCTCTTTTTGGAAAACCGGCCTTCACCGCATGATACACAGTCTTCGTCTTCCAACAGCCCAGATGCTGCTTTCCCCTCAATAACGACTTCTATATGAGGTCCTTTCTCCTCAACTCAGTCTTATTATTTTTCTTCTTGTTCAACTTTTTTTTTTTGCCTATGAGATTTCCTCTTTTATCTCTGTAATCTCCCCTTTGATTCCTCTCAAAGTGTCCCGCATTGATTGGAACATACCGTTTTGATTTTCTCCAATTGATTCTTTAATCGATGCATTCCTTCACGTAAAATCTTTAGCATCTCTCCACATACAATATCATCTAAGTCTGGCTAGAACCGAAACTCTGATTCCAATTGATAGAAATCAAATATCTAAAATATATTGAGGTATTAAGGGTAGAAGAACTACAAGATAACTCTCCAAGTATTAGAGGTACTTGGAACATTCCCTGTGGGTATACACACTCAAGTCATGATTTAACTAAAACAATGCCTACCTTCTTCTTCTCATCTCTATTTTATTTATAACTAACTTCTAACAAACTCTTGGGTTAAATACTAATATGCCCTCAATACTCCAATATTCTATCCTAATAGTCTTCCTAACTGTGGACTACGTGGACTAAAAATTCCTACACGAAGTGTTGAGATTGTCTGTCTTATCTTCGAAAACTCCGTGGTTTCTCTCCAACCGGCAATCCCACAAAAAGGCTTAAGCAACGTAGCCCCACAAAATCTTAGCTTTGCCCTTAAGAACCTAGCCAGTATGGACCTCCGGAAGCCAAAAGTCTACTTGTTTAGGCTAGCAGACTGCCAAACCAAATTCTCTGAAAAGGAAGTGCCAACCCCAAGACGAAAGGAAAAAACAAGGTTATCGAAGACTATGTATGTGGTAAACAGACATTTATGAGTCCTTCCTTTACACAGTTTAGGAAAACATTTTGGTTTGATCTAGAGCGTTTAGTGGGAGTAAAAAGGAGTTTGGCAATGCTGCTTGTTGAAGAGATTCTCTAAACTTATTGAAGACCTATCTTTGTTCGATCTTCTTCTCCTTTCTACAACAATTTCACCTCGTATGGTTTATTTGAGGGAAATGGTTAATCAAATTGGCCAAAATTTGGAATTTACTTAATGTTTAAACGTTCTGAGGAGGCCTTAGGCTTGAAGGTTAACTTGGCTAAATCTAGTGTGGTTGGGATAATGGTACCTAGGAAGAAGTTTGAATTGTGGTTGATTGGTTTAGCTTTGGTGTGGGAAATTGGCCTTTGTTTTATCTTGGGATTCTCCCTCATGAAAATCGACAATTAAGCCTTTTTGGGATTTTGGAAAACTTTAAGCACACTTTTTGGATTTTAAAGCTCTCTAATTTTTGCTGGGTGAGGCAATAGTTTTTTTAGTTATGGTACTTATGTTCAAGTTGGCCTGGATACTAATTGATTGTAAAAGAATGCTCTCTCTTTCTCTCTAATATACATACATACATGCATACGTACATACATTTTATACTAACAGTTTTCAACCTGTCCATGCCAAGTTTATATGAAGATTTCCTTGTCCTTTTTTATGATTATTTTTTGGGTTTTTGTAGGACTCTTTGGAAATGAAGACATATGCGGCGATTTTTTCTCCATTTTGGAATGAGATAATTAAAAGTTTACGTGAGGAAGACTACATTAGCAATAGGTACAATGGAGACGGTATTTACTGAAAATGAAAAAAATAATAGATTTGTTTGCATTTTCTTTTTCTATATTTTTAGGCTTATTTTATTTTGTTTGTATATAATATTTACAGATATTTCTTGTACAGCTTTGTCATTTTATTATACTATTAATTTTTTTTCCAGGGAGATGGACTTGCTTTCTATTCCTAGCAACACAGGGAGCCTCAGATTGGTCCAATGGCCTTTGTTTCTTTTGAGTAGTAAGGTGCATTCGGCTTTCATATTCAGTCAAGCATGCTCAACTTTTCGATTAGGAAGGTGCACTCAAAGACCTCATCAAATTTTGATTTTTGCAGATATTCTTGGCTGTCGATTTTGGGTTGGATTGCAACGATACACAGGCAGATCTATGGAACAGAGTACGTCGGGATGAGTATATGGCATATGCAGTTCAAGAATGCTACTACAGTGTTGAAAAAATTTTATATTCCCTTGTTGATGGTGAAGGGAGACTTTGGTATTATTTTACTGTTACTTAATCTTTTGGGATCTCAATACTTCTGAATGATCTAAGCAAGTTTTCTCATGTCTTCTGTTTGCTCTTACAGTATTTTAACTAGCTTCATGCATAAACTTGTTTATATTAGGGTTGAAAGGATTTTTCGGGAGATCAACAGCAGTATTTCAGAGGGTTCCCTGGTTATAACATTGAATCTTAAGAAGATTCCAATTGTGTTACAAAAGTTTACAGCTCTTACAGGGCTTTTGGTACACTTTCTATTACCCATTTTTCATTAGTATCTTATTGTTAATTTAGATGCCAATTTGGTACTTCATTCTTCAGATTCTGTTGTTAATATGTTTTACATTTACTTTTTTATTTTAAGTAAATTGTAAATCTCTGTGTCAGACTCGAAATGAAACTCCTGAACTTGCTAGAGGTGCTGCAAAAGCTGTATTTGAGCTTTATGAGGTTGTTACACATGACCTGCTTTCATCAGATTTGAGGTATGATTGATCGGGCAGGTTTATTTGGTTAGGCAATTGTTAATATGCTCAAGTCTTTTACTTCTCTCAATGCTTTAGGGAGCAGCTTGATACATGGAATATCTTGTTGAGGGCAAGAAATGAGGGTCGCCTTTTTTCTCGGATAGAATGGCCCAAGGATCTAGAAATTGTACGCATGAGTAAAACACAACTCATTCCAATAAATTTTCATTCTTGAAAATCTTCCAATTTCTCCACGCACTCTATAACTTTTAGACATGAATGTCAAATCTTTCCTTAGTTTTTATTCTGTATTAACATTCTATTACCCCTTTTCTTGTCACAGAAAGAGCTTGTGAAGCGTCTGCATTTACTTCTTACAGTGAAGGATTCTGCAGCTAACATTCCTAAAAATCTCGAAGCAAGAAGAAGGCTAGAATTTTTTTCAAATTCATTATTTATGGACATGCCTTTGGCTAAACCTGTCAGTGAAATGGTGCCATTCAGGTTTGCAAAAGTTGATTGCTTGAACAAGCTGGGTTTCCTATGTTATGTAATTTATATGCTACTTTCCATTTTGTGCAACAGCGTCTTTACTCCATATTACAGTGAAACTGTGCTTTATAGTTCCTCTGAAATCCGGATGGAAAATGAGGATGGCATATCCATTCTATTCTATCTTCAGAAGATTTTTCCAGGTATTATATTTTGTAAACCTTAAACAGAGAGTGAACGGTCGAAATAGTTGTCATTTTAATGTTTGTTCTCCAATTCTTTGTCCTTGATTGAATGTGAAAACTTGAAGGGGTGCTCAATGAGAAATGGTTAATCTTCCATAACTACTACTACTACCATCAAATACCTCCAGGTCATAGGTCTTTATCTAATTTTCTACAGTGTTGTAGCTTTGGTGCACTTTTATTTATTATCTTTCTTTAGTTGGTACTGTTTTCACTTGACTTCTTGTTAGTTGTTACATTGTAAAAGGATAGTTGTAGTTAGCAATTTGCATTGAAAAATATCTAGGACTTTATTGTGGATTTTGTATTGTTCTAGTGTATGGGTTCAGTAAAAAAATGGGTCATTTCATTTATCGTCAGAAGGGAACAATCCAGTGAAAATAACTAACTTATTTTTCATGAAAGTTGATTGTTTGGTCACAGATCATATGATGTAGGTCCAAGAATCAGAGAATTTTATTATAAAAAGTCCATCATTCACAACCTATGTACTAGGTATTTATAGGATAACCAACTAACAACTTGACTAACAACTCAAGGCTACTGTAAATGGCAG
>JAOANK020000022.1:12260329-12272778 GCA_026257165.2 Telfairia occidentalis | reverse complement strand
GGTACGATATTAATTATTTGAATTTCTTCTATAAACATAACATTGCCCCCCCCCCCCCAAATGATAGTAGTTCAGATTAGTATTTTCCAGGCTTTTAAAAATGATGTGATGTTCTATAGCTGATAGCTCAATTTTTAGGTGCGTAGAATGGGTGTTTATTGTTTTCTATATCTGTAAAGGGTGGGGTTTATTTCTAATAATAATATAAAAAATGTATTAGACGCATGTGGTGTGATTTTGGAGCATATTCATGTGTCACCAATGGCAGATCAAAGGGACCATGTCTTGAAAAGATTTTTTTTTAATATATATATATATAAGAAATATAGCTTTATTGATATAATGGAAGATTACAAAAGATGAGGAAAAGAAAACCCAAGCCCAAATGGAGTTACAAAAATATCATCCATTTGGTCAAAAGTACGCTTGAGACTATGTTTTATAGCTGATAGTTCAAAAGTATGCTTGAGACAATAAAGAGCAATGAAAAGGACATAATTTCTAAAGGATTCAGAGTATCCTTGATGTCGATGAAGATGCGGTTGTTCCTTTCAATCCAAATCTTCTAAAGAAGAAGGCCCTAACCAAATTCAGCCACAATAACTTTTTCTCCTCTTTAAAAAGGTGACCAAATAGAACCATGTTGATGAGGCCTTTGATCCGAAGGGGGAGAGCCGTATGCCAATTAAAAGCCTTAAGTTGGAAGGCCCAGAAGCTGTAGGGCGGAGGATCAAACAGAGAAGAGATGGGGCATCATGTTCAAAGCACGAGAAGTGGCAGTGAGGAGATAAAGCAATGGATGGGTTCCTCTTTTGGACTTTCTCATGAGTGTTAATGCTTTTATGATAGACATTCCATAGGAAAATTTTAATTTTTTTAAGTTAACAGTCTTTCCAAATTAGCTTGAAGAGGAGGTTGTTCTCAGCTCCAAAGGAGCTATAGAGGGATTTAACCGTGAAGGTATTTGATGGATTAAGCGGCCACACTTATTTGTCATTATGAGCTTTTAACTAAACTGTGTTAAGGAGATGTATCAGTGATGCCCATTTCTTAATCTCATCTTGTTTGAGGTTGCATTAAAGGCCAATGTCCCAAGAAGAGGGAGCAGACCATATTTCATTAACATAGGCATTGGCTTCGTTGGATAATTGGAGATTGGGGTAGTGTACCTTAAAGGGCGGAGCCAGTGAGCTAGGGATCAACCCAAGAAAGAGTTGAGGCGCCATCTCCAATGTTAGGGCAAGCTAAATTAATGAGCTTATCTCTTTATATGATGATGAAGTGCCAAGGCGCTTTTGTGGAAGAATGGAGGATCAGCTTAAGCCAAAAAGCAGAGGGAGATGGGTCCATGTATTACCTTACCCTAAAGAGCTTCTTTGTTCTCCATGAATCTCCATATCCATTTGGCTAGGAGAGTCCGAGTGTCGTGTCGATGCTTCATATTGTCGATATTGAGGCCACCATTAGCACGGGGCACTTGCGTCTTCTTCCATGCGACAAGGTGAGAACCACCATTCAAATTAGGGCCTTCCCGACGGAAATCCCTTAGGATTTTTCCGATATCATGAGAGACCTTGGGAGGCATTTTGTAGAGGGACATAAAATAGGTAGGGAGGCAACACCTCTTTTACTTGCTACTTCTTTCTTATCCGTAGGACAAAGTCTTTTGTATGCAATAGTGATTTCCAGTTTTCCAAAGGACTTTCTGGTGCAGCTCTTGTCTATCATCCTTAGGAAAGCATCAAGCTTAGGTTATTTGGCTAATCTGGTTCGGAAGGAGTCATTGTATTTTTAAATACGCAACTACAGATTTTAGGAGGGTTGGGAGTTAGATTTTTTAGTTCTTCTTGATCCACCTTATCCTAATTTATAATTTTTATTTGATAACTCATAACTCTAATTTGGAGGCAGTCCTGCAAGCGTCATTGGCTGGTTTTGGGTTGATGACTCATCTTGTCAACCCTTTTGAATTTGCAGTTACAACTATGCCTGCTTGCTTTATAGTTCATGGCTTTGTTCTTAACTCACAAACCTGAGCATCACTATTAGATTTGAATGAGATATATTTATTTAATTTGATTTAAGGAAAATAGAAATTTTGTTGACGAATGAAATTACAGGGAGAGGAAAAAAAACTTGAGAAAACCACTAAAAGAAACTGTACCTTCTAATGTAAAGAGCATAGAGAGAATATAATTACAAAAAGCGGGTAGGATCTACACCAGTAACAAGCTGATATAGGGGTAATTTTGGGTTTGTCCCTTTTGTAAAACATAGTCGTTAAAGACTAAGGTGGTTAGTAAGTTAGCTGCTGGCAAAGGGTAGTTAAGGTGTAATGTCTCTATAAATACTTGTAACCAAAGCCAAAGGTTTAAGGATCATCTTTTGAATAATAATAAGATTTAACCATTAATTCTACATTAAATTGGTATCAGAGCACGTGTGAAAGGGATGAAGACAAGCTTGGCTGGAATGTGACAAATAATGGAGCAAATCTCTTGGCAATTAGAAAGAATGACAACCAATCAGCCAAGAATTCAAGAAAATGACGTTAATAATCAAAGGCAAGCAGAAAACAGTGATCCTCCCATCGAACAACCAAGAAGACACGGGTTCCCCATGAGGACCATACAAGAAACCAAAAAATTCATGGAATTCCCCATGCTGATGATTCAAGAAATCAACACCACTGTGCGTTTCCACCCATACATCAAACAAGAAGCCATTACGTTCAAGATGGAATTATCAATTCCCCTGTTTTGACTTAGATGGAATGTCCCCCAAGACTACCTCATTTTTAACAACTCGTGCAAGATTACCCACCACCTATTCAAGGTCATTTTCAAGACCACAACCAACATTATAAGGAACAAGTCTGGAGAGAAAATTCTGATTACAAAATGAATATAGAAATCTTCTTTGATTGGGTAAAGAATGTGGACAATTTTTTCAATCATATGGGGACACCCCAAGAGAAAAAAGGTGAAGTTGATGGTACTAAAACTCAAAAGTGGAGCATCTGCTTGGTGGGATCAACTTCAAACATATAGAAGAAGCTATGGTAAATACCCCAAAAGTTGGCCCAAAATGTTTGAAGAAAAGATTTTTGCCCATTAATTTTACAATCAATTCCAGCATTGCAGACAAGGTAATAGATTGATTGAAGATTACACCGACGAGTTCCATTGGCTAAGTCTCGAAATAATCTAGCCGAGAGTGAAAATTAGCAGATAGTATATTGATGGCCTTCACCACGAAGTATGAGAAAAAATTCACCTTCATCCTATGACATTTCTCGCTGAAACTATTTCTTTTGTAACAGTAATAAAAGAATAAGAGGTGGTCTAATCGCAAGAACTCTTGGGATAGGCAAGCACTTTCTTTACAAGAAAACACGGATGGAAGGGTCACAAAACTATATGGGAGCCAGCACCTCAAATGCAAGGTCAAAGGATCCTAGAAGTTCCAAGAATGCTGCTAATCCTAAAAGAATTGATATTACTGCTCCAAAGAAAGGTAACAACCCTTATAACAGACCATCTCTGGGAAAATGCTTTAGGTGTGGCCAACAAGGCCATCCCTTGAACGAGTGTCTTTAACGAAGAAATCTAACAATTCAAGAAAGTAATCAAGAAGACCAAGAATCTGAGGAAGAAGATTCAGAGGAAGAAACACTGGTTTTGAATAATAATAAGATTTAACCATCGACTCTACACACTGAGAAGTGAAAAATAGCAAAGGATGTCCAAATTTGAGTGCTCATCTTTAAAAATTTTCTTGTTTCTTTCCATTTTTAAGAAGCGCGGTAAATAGAGTTCCACAGCTGCTTTTTGGAGTTCCTGAACCTCCCTGCCTCCTTATATCTCATTGGCTTCTGGTTTACAATATTTAGGTTTTTTTTTCTTTCTCCCCCTTTTTCTAGTGTTTCAGACTTTCAGTCGATGTTAATCACGGGTTGACCCGACCATACATTTCACTTTCTGATAATAAAACCTTATTATACTTTAGCATGAAGATGAGGAAAAATTCTCACACTTTCTGTTATTTTACCTCATAGGCTATCATGACTTAAATACACAATAACCTAACTTGATGCTTTTTTGAGATTCTATATTTTTATTTCAATTATTGTGTTCACATGGTATAAATCTTACTCTCCTTCAATTCTAATTGTTAAATCACCAATGAACCTAAAAGCTTAAGCTAATAAGCTATCAATATTTTAACACTTTCCCTCACTTGCGGACTTGTAGATTTGCCCAAGGCCGAATAAATGGTTATCAATATTAATTGGGAAGGAAATGACTAGGGGTTCGAACACATGACATTCTACTCTAATACCATGTTAAATCACCAATAAACCTAAAAGTTTAAAAGTTTAAGTTGATGGGTTATGGTAAATTTAGTTTTTTATCAATATTTTAATGCTAATAGTCTTAGCTCTTAATCAACTTTTGGCCATATGGAAAGTTTTTTTGTTATTCTCTATGGTATAGGTGCTTCCCCCACTTGTTATATTTTATATTGTCAATGAAATACTCGATTTTTCGTTTTCCTAGGAAAAAAAATTCATAACCATAAAAGATGGGAACTTTGTGAACGGGTTGAAAGAAAACATACAACATGAGCTGCCAATATTGATAACTATTGAAGATATGTATTTGCAGCTGGTTATTTGTCTTTTTGTTGAATATTTAGGAGTTGTTTATTTTGATGTGGTCTATCTTTTAATAAAATTGGAAGATAAATTATCAAAGATAGTTACAACGGAACTACTTCATTGGATTTTTGTTCTAAAAAACATATAATTATTTTGCAAATTGGTTCCCAAATAAGCCCTAGATTTCATAATATGCATAAGCACAATGCTTTTGAAATACATGTCTTTTTTTGCTTGCTGCACAAGTCTTGTATTTTAATAGTCCTACTCTGTGTATTTCCTTTTTCCTAATTGCATATGTAGGCTTAGAGGAAGGATTAGATCAATGGTATTTATCTTCTAGCCCAAGACAAGGATGATAAATTCTTGAATCATTGAACTAGTTTATAAATGTTTTGCTCTTTCTTGTTGCAAGGAATGAGGGACTACGTGTTGCTTTCATTCATGTGGAAGATAATGTTGCATCTGACGGGAAGGTTGTAAAGGAATTTTATTCAAAGCTTGTGAAAGGTGATATACATGGAAAGGATCAGGTAGCCAGCATCTTCTTTGTTCAATATTGAATTGTTTCAATGTCCTTTTTGAAGACTTTGCTTCCATAGAAAATGCTTTTGATTTGCAATTTCTTATCACAACTGATATGGTATAACATGCTTTATATATGGGCAGCTATACAAAAGGAAAAATATACTAATTACAATCTTGGAGTAAGTTAAGGAAGTAATTGTGGAAGGAAATTATATTGGTAATACCAGCATTAGAGATTCAACAGCTATAGCAACTTTTTTTCATTCTATGGTTAAATTACAAGTTTGGTCCCTAAAATTCTTGAATAACGGTCGGTTTCTTTTCACGTAATTGTTATATCTTTTTGGAGTTTCAAGCAGAAGGGACACATTATGGTAATGACCGGCATTCTTTTCTTTCCTTCTTCACTAGTTTCAAAAGTTGTAAAACATTGTCGAGAAAACTGGTTACCTATTGAATGTTTAACGAATTACAGACTTGAATTTTTTGTTGGAATGCTTTACATACATGACTTAATCATGTTAATTCATATGGTGGCCACTTTATCCTTTTCCTGTACGTATGGTTACAAATTAGGATGGTAGTATTTATACTTGTGATCCATATTGATTTGTCTAAAACTGTGATCTGCTTTCTAATCTTCTTGTAGTGATCTTTCTAATTTCTTAGAATAATACCACCTTAATTCTTTATCTCTGTTAGCATCAGGTTAATGCATTTAATATGTAGTTGGTTTTATAACTATTCTAAAAATTAGGTTGGAGTTATCGTATATTTCATCAATCTCTATCTTATATTCTTGTGTTTTCTTGTTCTTTCAGTTTTTTTTTTCCATAATTTTTTCAATTTTTTTCTCCTAAGATGAAGTGCGTGAGTAATGGTCATCAAACTGTGCTGAGAGTCATGTCCTTAGTTCTGCAGAAGTTCATTTCAGTTAGCATGGGATTTTAATTGCCTTATTATGTTTTTTCCTATACGCATAGGAGGTATATTCGATCAAACTTCCTGGAGAACCAAAGCTAGGAGAAGGAAAACCTGAAAATCAAAACCATGCTATCGTTTTCACTCGTGGCAATGCTGTTCAAACGATTGACATGAACCAGGTGCGTATGATTCCCCACTCTCTCTCTCTCTCTCTCTGTCTCACACACACACACACACAAGCACCTATTTTTATTAACTAAAAATAGAAATAGTTCTTATACGGGAATGTTTGTGGGCAACTGGGTTCAAGGGATAAGTTAACAATACAATTTATTCAATGTATGTGTGTTGATGACACAGAAATTCCAGTAAGATGTTTGTGGATTCTGCCACATTTTTTTAGGAAAAGTCATCCTTCCTTTGACCTTCTGGGTGCTTTATTCTTGTTTTATTTTTCATTGTTAACTTGGTACATTTCTACTTCACTGTAATGCGCTGTTTGAGTTATTTCATATACACATACAATAATACGTTTTGTAAACTGCTCTTGGTATATGTAGGACAACTATCTTGAAGAGGCAATGAAAGTGAGAAATCTTCTAGAGGAATTTCATGGAAAGCATGGGCTTCGGCCTCCTACCATCCTAGGTGTGAGAGAGCATGTATTCACTGGAAGGTTTGTTTAATTATTTTGTGGCATTGTGCAATGGCGGTTTTTCCCTGAACTAATGTTGTTAAGCATATTCTGTTTGATGCATTCATGCAGTGTCTCTTCATTAGCGTGGTTCATGTCCAATCAGGAGACTAGCTTTGTAACCTTGGGACAACGTGTTTTGGCAAGTCCACTCAAGTGAGTTGCCAAATCCCATTTTTCGCCTTCATGATTGATTTAAAAAATATCGATATGGCCAACTTAAAGATAACTCAACTGGATAAGACATATATTTGTTCAAAAAGTTAGAGGTTCAAATTTGTTGCACCTTCACACTGGTGAACTCAACAAATAATAATAATAATGTTGATATGATATGATGGAGGTTACATTGCCAAATCCATGCTAAAAGCCTTGTAAAGTTTTCTTAATACGAGTGTGTGTGCTTTTCTCAATGTAAGGAATTTTATTGGAGGAAATGATTATCCGAGTGGTTCTTGTGATCTGTGTATCACCTTGAAGAGGGTATTGACCATCCAATTACACTGCCTTCCTTTTTTTAATAGAATTCTAATGAAGGTATTTTAAATCAACAATTTGATGCTTGATGATTGTGTTATTATTTTTATTTAGTGTATAGCACAGAGGTGCTATTTTAATTTCTGAGAGGTGAATTGTCTTCCACAGCCAGCTTTCCTTTAAAACTTTTGTACTCATGTTAATTCCACAATGTTCGTGAAAA
Source organism: Telfairia occidentalis (assembly GCA_026257165.2). Classification (NCBI taxonomy): domain Eukaryota; kingdom Viridiplantae; phylum Streptophyta; class Magnoliopsida; order Cucurbitales; family Cucurbitaceae; genus Telfairia; species Telfairia occidentalis. The sequence goes on along the minus strand of JAOANK020000022.1, from coordinate 12,265,272 downwards.
CTTTTCAGAGTCCGAATGCATTATGGGCATCCTGATGTGTTTGATCGTATATTCCATATAACTCGAGGTGGCATTAGCAAGGCATCACGTGTGATCAACATTAGCGAGGATATATTTGCCGGTAATTTATTATGGACTTTTATTGATTTTTTACAGTATTTATTTTTAGGTCAACTTGAGTTTTCCTTTTTAATCTGCATTTATTCATTTACTCGATGGTAACAGGTTTCAACTCCACTTTGAGGCAGGGTAACATTACACACCACGAGTACATTCAGGTTTGATATCATCACGTACATTCATCTATATCAGTTTAACCTCCTTTGCCTTTGGGTTTTGATAATCAACTACTTTATTAAGGTTGGAAAAGGAAGGGATGTTGGGTTGAACCAAATTGCGCTGTTTGAAGGGAAAGTAGCAGGTGGGAATGGAGAGCAAGTTCTCAGCAGGGATGTTTACAGGCTTGGACAACTTTTTGATTTCTTCAGAATGCTCTCATTTTATTTCACCACTGTTGGTTACTATGCATGCACAATGGTTGGTGGTTCGCTTCCATGACCTCTCTCATTCCACTTTCAATGTATCATAAATCAATGGAATTGATTTTGCTAGTGTCTGGAGCTTTTTCCTTACAAAGTTCTTTTTGTTTAATGCAGATGACAGTCCTTGTGGTTTATATATTCTTGTATGGAAGGGTTTACCTGGTAATTGAATTTTTCTACATTCATGCATGTCATGATTTTGTCACAAATTTATGAGTATTCATTCTGTAGGAGTCAGGAGAGATATTGATGACCCTTGGGACACGAAAATTTTGTTCCTTCTATGTATATATTTTGGCTGCTTTGTTTTTCTGAAATATTGCAATTATTTATGTATTTCTCATGGAGTTATTTAGTGTGATTTTATTTAATATCATCAAGTCTTAAGAGAAGTAATTTGCGCTTGTGAAATTCCAAGGTATTTGGTGCAAAGATATACATACTATTGATTAATGCTTCTAATTCTTGAGACAAATTCAATGTGTTACTAATGCATCACCATAAAACATAAATTTATCAAGCTCTGTTACTAATGTTCTAAGTTCCATTAGTTGTGTTTCTCCGTGCTGTATACTGACTTGTTGAGTTTCCTCTACGTTATTAAAGTTTGATTAGTTATGAAAGAGAAATCAACTTGACTCAAAAAATTTCAGGCCCTCGCCGGACTGGATGAAGCAATCTCAAAACGAGCAAAATTGTTGGGAAACACTGCACTGGATGCCGCACTGAATGCTCAGTTTTTGTTTCAGATTGGAGTCTTTACTGCAGTGCCTATGATAATGGGTTTTATACTTGAACTTGGACTGCTGAAGGTAATCTATCAATTCGTTTTAACAGATTATTTTTTCCAAAACATAATCTTTTGATGAAAATAAGTAACAATTTTTATTCTTATTCACAAGAAAAGAAGCATACGAGAGGACTAGGGAGAGTACAAGAAAAGGTTTGCCGAATTAAACAAAAGAATGGAAGGTTGCTTAAAAAGTACAGGTTTTTGGAGAGGTTAAAATACACTCTTTCAGACGTGAGAAGGATGGCACACTCTCCTATGTCCGTTGGCCTTTTGTTTTGTTTTCTTGGTTTAACTGTTACTATTGGAGACTTAGAAAGCTGGACTTAGTTTTAGGGGCTATAAAAATCTTTCAGAAGAGAAAATCTGAATACGAAAGTCATTTGCTCTCAATTGCGTTCCATTTTATTTTGTTTATCTTAAAAATTTCTTCTACGACTATCCTTCCACATTTTTCAACAACTTTGAATTTTACACTGATATAGCCAATAAGAGCATAGCTCAGTGGATAAAGCATTCATTATCATTACAAAGGTCGATGGTTCGATCTTCTAATCTTTCAATTGTTAGACTCAAAAAAAAAAAAAAAAATCTATACCTCGATATAATTTGGATTGGCCGCCTCTCTCTCTTTTGGAAAATCCAAGCAAGGTCTTAGGTTCTCAGCTACTTGCACCAATTTTTTTAGAGACAAGATAATTTCAGGAGCAACTGGTAATAATATTCCAACCAACTTTCACAATAAATCCGAAATTGGTGGTTCAGATTTATTTGAGAATGTGTTCGCTATTAATCCTGATATTAATTCTTCAGTGGATGGACCAACCTAGTCCAGAGGAACTGTTTTATGAACCATTGAATTCTTTATCTAATTCTCCATACCTTTAGGTAACATGTTATCTGATGCTTTGGTTGTCATAAGGATTTGGGAAAAATAAGACTTTGCACTCTAATCCCCTTCGGTTCTTTTGAACAATACTTGGCACCGAGTTTGGTGATTTTGACCCGAGGCCGAGCATCTTTGGTGCTAAATTGTTGATCTAGTTAAGAAGCTATTTAGAAAGATTTTCAAAATTAGAATTGGAAATGGGCAAATGGCAAGAAAACTCTCCTTTGGTAATGGTAGGATGTTTATATAGGAGCGAGCCACTATCCATAGAATTTCCTCTGTTTTTTGCAGTTAGCAACAAAAGGATGTACTTGGTAAACCTGGAATATGTCAGCTAGAAGGAATTTACTGGATTAGAAATTCAATGTTTTTTTAGAACTCGTTAATATTGCTCAAGTCGAACACGTGCTAACCCTGTTGTTTGGTCTTCTTTTGTACTTCTCTAACAATACTCAACACGAATGCTGAGGTCAAAGCCTGACTATCATTCAAATTTCTTAAAAAGAGTTCCAAGAAGAATGTTATGTATCCAACATATTGATGATTGGAAAATTCTTAATTGAAGATGCTGCTGAGAATTTCTGAACTTTGGATTTTCCTATGCATAAATCCTGATGTGATCATTAATACCCCACCAAATCCTCCCAAAATTTCATTCTATCACCATTTTTCATCTCGAGTTTAATTCACAGTAGAATTAGACCCGAAATTTTCTAGTATCATGGACTTCATCACTCACTTGATAACCATGGCCATGAGGCCTCGTTAATCAATGTGCACATTATATAGATTCTGAGGTGATCTACGGTAAATAGGGTAATCAATGTTGTCCGACACCGGGTAGCAAATCAAATAGAGGACTCTTTTGATGCACAGCTAAATTGAGTTACTTCTCCATATTCATTGAGAACTTTCTGGTAACGGTGTTCATATGATAATTTTTGTTTGGTATATTTGATATTTGCAGGCTGTTTTTAGCTTCATAACGATGCAGCTTCAGTTATGTTCTGTCTTCTTCACATTCTCATTGGGGACTAGAACTCATTATTTTGGAAGAACTATTCTCCATGGTGGTGCCAAGGCATGTCTTGTTCCATTTGTCTTATCTAAGTAAAAAATAACAATAAGTTATTTACATTTTACCTGGACCCTGTTTCAAACTCCAAACATTTGTGTTTGTACAATTCTCCAACAGTATCGAGCAACTGGTAGAGGCTTCGTGGTCCAGCACATCAAATTTGCTGAAAATTATCGGCTCTACTCTAGAAGTCATTTCATCAAGGCGTGAGTAATTTCAATGAGTTTCTCATTTAGGGGTTCGCAGGATTTCACTGCTTAGCTTTTTGTTTGGTAATTGTTATTCCTTGAAACTGAAAATGTGTAAATTATGATAAAGAGCTTAATTCTCAGGCTTGAGGTGGCATTGCTTCTAATTGTCTACATTGCATATGGGTATTCAGAAGGAGGTGCAAGTTCTTTTGTTTTGCTTACTCTCAGCAGTTGGTTCCTCGTCATCTCGTGGCTCTTTGCTCCTTATATCTTCAATCCTTCTGGTTTTGAGTGGCAAAAGTACGTCAGCCCATAGATGTATTTATGAAATTCTTCTTCCTCTTTTAACTACATTTAATCAGAATGTTCTGGTTTTTTACACATTGATATTCTGATTTTACTATATAATCAGGACTGTGGAGGATTTTGACGATTGGACTAGCTGGCTATTTTACAAAGGGGGAGTAGGGGTTAAGGGAGAAAACAGCTGGGAGTCATGGTGGGATGAAGAACAGGTGAGAGAGCTTTGATAGCTTATTATTAAAGAGCTCTTATTGTATTTTGTGTACTTTGTGAATATCATTTTTTCTCTATAAGTATAAGTTCTTAATGCATTTAATGCGCATAATATATTAGTTGAGTTGTCATTTCTATTAAAGGTTCAAAATTTCATACATGAATTTTCAAATGTTATACAATTGGTTTAATATAGTCATTTTAGAAAATTTTTGTTAATATTTTAATCAACCATGCTAATCATTGGCATCTTGAAAATTCAAATTACATTAGTATTTATTAATGTTTTTATATTTTAATTAAGTTCAATTAATAATAATAAAAGAAATTTAACATAACTTTATTTTACTATTTAGTGGAGTGGCAAAATAAAATATATCTATTCATGACAAATCATTTTGAAAACTACTTATTACTTGTGAATGGTTAATTATTTTAAACATGTTGGTACCTTACAATTATTCATTTTATTTAATAATATAATTTTGTCGGAATTGAAAAACCAATCAAAAGGGCTTTAAATTTTAACTATTGACTAAAAGGTAGTAGGATAGGATCTCACTAAATTTTATTGAAAATTTAAAAATATGCAAGCCAACTATAGTATGTAAAATGGAATCTGTACAATGATACTTAATTATGTTGATGACTGATGTTTTATCAACTGAGTTATTATTAACATAATCGAAACTAAAAGTTCTTTTATTTTATTTATTTTAAGACTTTTTAAATTTTACTTTTATAAATTATAATTTATTATGATGTTAATAACATTTTTTATCAACTTAGTTGTTTGTTTGACTATTTGAAATTGTAATTCATATTAAGTAAATCAATATATATACTTATGGAACAGAGATAGTTAAAAATACAGAGTATGTTGATGAGGATGTTAACTAATATTAAATAATCAGAATGAAATTTATTATACTATCTA
>JAOANK020000022.1:12235727-12257549 GCA_026257165.2 Telfairia occidentalis | reverse complement strand
CCTGATATTATTGATTATTTGACAATTTAATTATTGTTGTAATCTCAGTTTTTTTTTAAATGAGGATCTACATTATATTTTTCTTTCCTGCTTGGGGAATTGCTCGAATTCTGGCAAGTGTTAGCAGTTGGGCGGTCTCTACCGTAAATGGGTTTTGGCAATAGTATTAACTTTCTGGAGGTTGGATTGGTCTTCAATTAAACTACATTGAATAAGTATTTCCTTCAAAATTTTCCATTTCTTATAGAACTTTTTGTTGGATTTCCTCTCCGTCGAAATTACAATTTTACATGTTTCGTTTCATTTCTCGATTCTCACACTTCTAAACTCATGGTTCTCTGTTTCCTTTTTTATAATTGTAGAAGAGGTTTGATCGTTCAGTGGACTCGTTTAGTCAGCTGCCGCATGATATTCTAGTTTTCATCCTTTCTCTTCTAACACTGAAAGAAGCAGCGAGGACCAGTACTTTATCACACAGGTGGAGATGCTTGTGGACTTATATCCCTTGTCTGAATTTTGATGCTCAAAATAAGTTACGTGATTTACAATTTACAGAAAAGAACTTGAAAAATGAGGGACGGCAATACGTAAAATGGGTGAGTCAAGTCATTGACTCATACAAGGGTTCAAATTTAGAAACATTAAGAATTCGATTTAGTTTGGATTCAAGTTTTCAATGTGATGTCGATAGATGGGTCCAATTTGCAATCCAGTGGAACCTCAAAATGTTTGAGTTGAACTTATCGGATTCTTATGATTGTGGACAGTATAATCCTTGTTCTTTTCCACAATTATCTAATGGACCAAAGGAGCATTCCCCAAGAGTTATGTTTTCTAATTCTAGCTCTCTTACAACCCTGAAGTTGATAGCTGTCAACGTGGGTGGAGAAGTTCTGGAGTGCCTTTTGACCAACTGCCCCCTTCTTGAAGTATTGTGCGTCAAATATTCTCATTGTCTTGTGAATCTTAGAGTTGTTGGTGCATCGCTTAAATTAAGGCAGCTAGAAGTATACATGTGCAACTACCTGGAGAGTTTAGAGATTTCTGCACCACATCTTGAATCTTTTAAATATGTTGGACCCTGGTTAAGCATGCCGCTAAAGAACACACCCCAGCTCATTGAGACATATTTTGGAAGTGAGTACGGTCTAGAGATAATCGATAACTTTCTTCTGCTCTCGAGCTACTTTTCACAACTGCAGAAACTTGTTTTGGACCTTGAGGTCGACTTCATGGTTTGTATTGTATGCTTGTTCTTTTCGTCTTGATTTTTGAAGTTGAAGAAAGATTACATTTTTCTTATGTGCACAATCTTCTGTTTTGTCAGTAGGAAAACCAAGGATTTCGCAAATGGCCTCTTTTAGGGAATCTCAAGGAATTGGAGTTGATAGTGATAGCTGAAGGTCATTCGAGCCTTATTGGCTTCACTTCCCTGATAAAAGCATCTCCTTGCTTGCAAAAGTTTTCTATGAAGGTAAATAGTCTTTTTTTTGCATTTTGGCCTATCTAAATTATCGATTGCAGATTGTGCTTGATTTGTTTTTCTTTTGACCAAATTTTGAAAGGGGTAGATATTCAGGTGAAACACTGCTCGTTATTCATATTTTTTCATCTTTTCTTCGACCTGAACTGTTTCTACATTATTGTTGCAGTTAGACTATATCGATATGTTTGAACAGCGAGCACTACGCAAGGTGAAAAAACGCCCCCATCATCACATCAAAGTGGTAGAATTGACTGGATTTGTTGGGAAACCAATTGATTTGGAACTTGTCCAGTATTTCTATGAGAATGCCATTGCACTTGAGGAGATTGTCTTCGATACGCGCAAGCCAAAAGATATGGGAACTATATTTGAAAACAAGCAAAATGCAGAGACTCAATCCGGTAGAGAGTGCGCGAACAGTCTTCAATCGAGTCTATTTTCAGGAGTGAAGGTAACAATCATTTAGATATGGAATCAAAATTCTTGGCTGGTACCTGTGTTCATATAGAACACCCTTTTTTTGTACAGTTGAGGTTTCTTGGAGGAATTTAGTATATTAAACCGCATGGAAAGCTTAGCTTGCAGCCCCTTTTTGTTATGTACATCCAAGAAGCTGGCAATGGATAGATGGCCGTTAAATTCTTCAATCTTCACCACTTTCTCTGCTTCTCTGGTTCATGTTAGGATCTCTTTTGAATTAAACTACAGTTCTTGGGAAGTGTCGATATTTTTTTAAATGATGTGTTGGTAATCTCACATTTTGCCAATAAGTCATTAGAAAATATGCTTTGATGTTTTTATAACTATGTTATACATAAATTGGAGCGTCAAATTGTTAAGATCTTATGTGATTGATGTTTCATATCGATGACTTCAAAAGAGTACTTGAAAGTTAGTATGAGAAGAATCTAAATGACATCGTTTGTCTTAGATTGGTTCGTATGAGTTTAATTTGACAGTTTTATGGTTTTAAATTTTGTATAGATTCAAATATCATGACAACTTATTACTTTCTAAATCATCACAATAGGCATGAATTTCTCTCCTCTCAATCCACCTATAAATCTTTGGTATTCATAAAGAAAGCTTTAACAAAATAAAAGCTTTCAAGTAAGAGTCGTCTCATTTCCTATTTCTTCATTCTTTCTTATTCATTCACTTCAAGATTGATTCTTAATGCCGCATAACATCATCTTCAACCAACCTCCACCGTCTTATCTTATTTTATCTCACTCTTTCGGTTCGTCCACTAAAATTGCTTGTACACTAATTGATAATGCCTAGTTGATTATAGATTTTGTACTAAAAAAGTTAATTGAACATTTTTCTTTTTTTTCTATAAATAGAGATGTTTTTTTGTCACTAGAAAAACAAATTGAAAATATGAATGTGATACAAGGAAAGATAAAGGAGTTGACTTCTAGAATGGACGGTGATCATCGACTTTGAGGACCGAGCTCAGATAATTTTGTAACATCAGATAATTGCTGACTTTATTATTATAAACAATACTTCATCCATTTCATGGAAAATTGTCATCTGGTTCCCGCTGCAAGCTCACTTCAATCTACTCGGTTACGAACCAAATGCAAACCCTCTTAAACCCTTCGCATTTCTTCACCTTCCCTAAGCTCGTAAACTCTCGAAACTCCAATTCTCCTCATTCTTGCTTCCAATGGCGTCCTCTCCTCTGTCCGCCGGTTATTTTTCCCGGCAACTTCAGTGTAAAGTGCTTCAGCTCAGACGAGTTCCCTGTGGATGAGTCCTTCCTCGAGAACTTTGGTCCGAAAGACAACGAAACGGAGGACGAAGCTCGCAAGAGAAACTGGACTGAGCGCGGTTGGGCCCCCTGGGAAGAAGTCTTTACTCCAGAAGCCGATTTTGCGCGGAAGAGTTTGAATGAAGGCGAGGAAGTGCCGCTTCAGACACCTGAGGCGATTGAAGCTTTCAAGATGTTGAGCCCAAAATATCGGAAGCAGAAAATGGAAGAAATGGGATTGACGGAGGATGACTATTACCGCAAGCAATGTGAAATGAAAGGCGAGATACCGGAGTCTCTAGAGACGACGTGGACTAGGCCGCTGGTCCTGCAAGTCGTGCCGCCACGGGACTGGCCACCGAGGGGATGGGATGTTGACAGGGAAGAGCTGGAATTTATTAGGGAAGCACACAAATTGCAAGCCGTGAGGGTGGACCTGGATCGGCTTCAGGAAGATGTGAAGACGGATACGGAAGATATGTGTTTGGACAGATACAAAGTGTTTCTGAAACAGTACAAGGAGTGGGTTGAAGCAAATAAAGATAGATTGGAGGAGGAGTCCTACAAGGTCTGTTCGTAAAGTCATACTAGTCGATATTTCAATTTTCCAAACATTTTTTTACTAGCTATTCGTAACGTTAGATTGATTGAAATTTGTATGGTATCATGCAAGCTTATCCATCCAACTTATAATTTTTCACAGTATGATCAAGATTATCATCCTGGTAGGAGGAAAAGAGGGAAGGACTATGAGGAAGGCATGGTGAGATTTGCAATTACTTACATATTTCTAAAGTTTGAAAAAGTTTACTTAAACATAGAGGATATTGATTGTTTTGTATATATTATCTTTTGCAGTATGAGCTTCCATTTTATTATCCAGGACAAGTAAGTTCCTTGTCCCATTCCTTCAATTCAACTGTGGAGTTATACGTTGTCTATGTTTTCCCTTTTTCTGTTAGCACGAAGATTTTCCATATGCTATTGTTAGTAAATACATCCAAGTATAAGTTGAAGAAATTTGTTTTTATTATGCTAGCATAAATTTGAAAATAAAAATCATGATCTTCCTGTACTTAAATGTATATAAAACAAGAAGATAACATTAGGACCCTCTCTGTGCAGATTTGTGAAGGGAAAGTAACTACTTTACACCTTTATCAAGGAGCTTTTGTTGATATAGGAGGCGTATACGATGGGTAACTCCGGTTTCTTAGTTTGATTTTATTTTATGTCTAATGAAGCTTTAGCTCCTATTAGTTAAGAGCATGAAAGATAAGCAATCTCGATTGTGTTGTCTCATTGAAAAACTTCCCATCCTCGTCACTGAAAGTGTATTGATACTTTTCCAATTTTTACCCACCTTTCTTTATGTATTTTTATCTATGTTTTCTCTCCCCCTAACTACATATTCTTTTTGCTCTCGTCCCTTCTTCCACATAATTTGAATCTATGATTATTGGCTGAATAATGTCTCTGTTTATGAAGGAAAAAATAATCCTTTCCTTGATCCTCTAGCATTCTCAAGGGTACTTCGCTTGAATAAAAGGATATTGCTAGAAGTTTGACTTGTATTTTGTTTGAATTTGTAATTTTTTTTCTTCTAGACTTATGCCTCTTACATTAATTGCAGGTGGGTTCCCATAAAAGGTAATGATTGGTATTGGATTCGCCATCACATAAAAGTGGGTATGCCTGTGATTGTAGAGATTCTGGTGAGTGTTCTCTTAGTAGCATTTTGTAAAAATAAAAATTAAAAATTAAAATAATCATTTTCTTATATTCATTACTTAAAGACTTTACCATGAGGGAAAGCAGATTAATATGGATCCAAAAAGAAGAGTCACTACAAATTCCTTCAATATTTATAAAATAAGAACTTTTGTAATTTTTGTAACATGAACATGCCCCAAGGTCTGAACTTGTACTAAATGTCATGAGTTCTAATGAAAGTTTATTGATTGTTAGTTCACCTTTCGTTTGGAAAAAAAGAGCTCACTAATTGGTTTAATGATACATTTTTGTGTCAGACTAATTTTCTGATCATTGTTGTTTCCTTTTTAGGCAAAGCGAGATCCGTACCGGTTTCGATTTCCTATTGAACTGCGTTTTGTCCATCCTAATATAGATCATCTAGTGTATGAACCTTGACACCAAACTATTCTCAATTATGATAAGTAGGACATCTTTGTATGATATTGCTCATTCATTCTGTTACACTTGATATGTTGATAACTTTCCCTCAATATGTTAATAATTATAGCTCTAATGTAAGCTACTTATGCAATCATTTGATTATGTTGATAATCTACTGTGTTTCGTTGTGCCCTCATCTCCAGCTTTAATAGATTTGACTACCCCCCAATATTCCACCGTGACGAGGATAGTAATGCAGATGAAGTACGGGTGTGTGCTTTTCAATCTTGAAGATGCTTCATTCTTTGCCATTTGCCCTGCAATTACTTTGTATATAGTGAATCAGATAGCTTTCCTGTATTATTTTTATTTTGGCCTGTGTCGGAGAGAGAGAGAGAGAGACCTATGAAATGTTTGATGTTATATAATAATGTCCAAGTGTGAATGTTTTACGTTATACAATATTTTTCAAGCATGTAGAAGTCTTATTGTGTACAGGAGTCCTGTCAGAAGATATCCTGTGAATTGAAGAATGATCTTTTTCTAAACTCATCCACTGTGCTCTAATCAAATTTTTGTGATGTAATAATTTTTCAGAGAGAGAGAGAGAGAGAGCAACTTGTGTCAGTCTTATATGCTATATAATAGTCCAAGCATGGAGAAGTCTGCTTGTGTACAGAGTCCTAGAAGAACATTGGTCTTTTTCTCTGTTATCCATTGTGCTAATCTGATGTTCTCTCTTTAGCGTGATTGTGGAAGACCTCCAATTCCTAGAAAAGATCCGGGAATTAAACCAGAAGATGAAGCCTTATTGTCAAATCATCCATATGTTGATAAGGTAACTCTTAGTGGGAGTAACTCTATTGGTAGGAAGTCATGCCTTTTTCTAGCTGAAGTTAAGAGCAAGGGAAATTGCATCTTTATTTGATTATTTGTAATCTCATATGTAAACTCCATTTAGAAAAGGGAAATAATCAGAAAATTTGTTGGTTGAATAAATCAGTGGTGTGAATATGTCTGCATCTTCTTAGATTATTTAATTGGGTCCCTTTTTCCCAGTTCAATTGCTTCCAAAGATCTTATGGGCTTATTGATAGTATTCCTCCCAAATCCCAACTACTATAAGAAGGAATCAATATTTTGAATTTCCTTTCTTACGGTGCTTAAGTTTTTCTTATTTCTATAAATCTCTCATCTCTAATGGTTATTATCCTCGTTCCACAATTCAGCTGTGGCAGATACATGTTGTGGAACAAATGATTTTGGATGATCTGGAGATGAATCCTGATAAATACAAGGATAAAAAACTTTCAGAGTTATCTGATGACGACGATTTTGATGAAGAAAACAGTGTTTTGTATACCAAAGTACGTTATAAGAACAGCCTATTACCAAAGATGATTCTGGTGAGCACGCTCTTTTAACTGCATTGACATTAACTTTCACTTACTACTGATTTTTTTGGTTTACTAACCCTGTACTTCTCATCTTCTATTGTCAGAAAACAAGTGTCAAAGAACTTGATTTGGAAGCAGCTTTTTCTGAGCGTCAAGTAAGTGTTTTGGTGAATTATATACGAACTGTGTTAATCTTCTCATTTCTCCACTATCTTTTGATCTTACACCTTCTATATATATAATACTTAACTCAATCCAATTTTTTAATTTCTCCTTGGATTTAGGTTCACAATGGACTAAGACAAGAAGCACAGGATAGAGGAGAGGAGTACAAAATTACTAAATTGAGACGGAATATTGAAATGGATGAATATGACCTCATGCATTGGCGTAGATCTTTCGAGGAAAGAGAAGCATTAATCAGGGATATTAGTTGGTATTTTATTTACCTCGCACTTTGTTTTCCCATTATGATGTTTTTCATTCAGGCTATCTTTTGAATTGTTATTATCCCAACAAGACTGAATATATTTACATTTTTGGGATTCTATTATGTCCAATTTTCAACCGTACTAAGGCAAAACCAATCTTACCATATTTAGAGAAAATATTGGACATTCTAAGTCTGATGATTCGGTTGTCATGTAGTCGACAGTATGAAATGCCAACGGAATAGAGAAAATATTGGACATTCTCTAGGCTAATGGTGTCAATCAAAATAAATTTTGCAGTTCGTTATATCAGCAGTAATATCTTTCTTTCATTGTTCTTGCATTAGGGCCCCCCACCCAGCCACCTGGTACCTTTGTTTCGCTAAATGTATACTGCTTCCGGACTATTAATTTGTTTCATTTACATGAGACTGAAACAGTAGTTACTGAATGGCATAATTCATATTTTTTACAATGGTTCTGTTTAGTTGAAAGACATCAAATTAAGGTCATAGCCCCCCATGTAAAACTCGTTGTATTAGTTGCTGTTGACATCAGAAATGTTACCATATTTATGCTGCTCAGGGAAATGTTGAGCTTGTCTGTCGATCTGGGCTTAATTACTAGGTCTAAGAAAGTTCTGTTTGATGCATCCATTTCTCATGCACCCTCAACTACTCAGACATACGAGGAAACTCACTCATGAGCGCATTTTTAGTGACATTTTTTACTTTTTTGCAGCCGGCAAGCTCTTGGTCTTCCACTGGAAGAGCCTGGAAGATATGTAGATGCTAGTTACTTTGGGAAGGATCAATATGACCCCACAAACCCTCTATATCGGTATGACTACTGGGGTGAACCGAAGAATTCAGAGAAGAGCAAACAAGGACGGATGACAGATGCCCACAACAAATCTATCGTAGGAAAAGGTGTTGTTTGGTACGAAATGTCATATGAAGATGCAATTAAGGAGAAGATGGAAAGAGAAGCTGGTTCGAAGGTAGCAAAAGAAGAATACGAGGTAGACGAAGAAGAAGAAGATGAGGACGACGACGACTTTGATTTCAGTATTTTACGTGACTCGGCAGATGATTTTTCAGACCAACCTCGCGTGAATGGGACTGAATCATCTAGAATGTCAGATGAAGGTATGTTTGAGGATTAATGTTGAAGTAATTGGGCGACATGATTGAACAGAAGGATAGTTGATAAGAGTTGGTAAAAGAGTACAAAATATTCTGAGTTCTTTAGTTTAGGATTAAAGAAAATGAGAATATATTTATGGTCCTCAAGCTCTTGTATATTTTGGTCCCAATTCTTTAATACCGCCAATCTACTTGTGTACCTTTAAAAATATAACGATCGTGTCCTTACCTTAGGAAACTTCACTAAAAAATTTATAAAGAAGCCTGCGATCAAACCAAATTAATGAATCAACATTTCGATAATCTAACTATTAACATGGTCCAGTTACACATTGGAATAATCTAATTACAAGGGAATTGTGGTGGAATTTCAAATGTCAATGGTTTACTTGTTGCATATTTTGGGGCAGTTACATATCAGGGATATAAATTTAACGTGCGTTTCAGAAACTCGGGAAACTCATGAGAGTTGTACTTGGTAGTTGCGATGGAATTTTTTAATTATTATTCGAACTCACGACAAGGAAAAAATGAATTGACATTTTTCGATTTTGTTAACGAGGTGAAACAATAATCATTAATAGAATTGGCTTTTGGTTTTAAGATATTAGTACGAGCAAGGGATTCTTTGGCATTATATAAATGAATTTTTTATACAGACAAAACTGAATATTCTAGCGACAGTATATATCTATATATATATATATATTTTTTTTTTTTTGCCTACATTAGAATCCCCCCTCCCTCCTGTTCATACATGGCAATACATCGCTTCCAACACTCCTAACCCAAAAAAATCAAATCAATGCAGCTATGCCAAAGTCATACCCGATCAATAATCCCTACGCCAACTTCCTTTGGCTGCGCTCATCATTTTCCTGCCCAACCTGCTTTGATTACAACATTTTGAAGCCAAGGAAAAATCATGGAGCACAGAGGCCAAGACAGGATCTTTTAAAGATAGATATCATCACATGGCTGCCAGCGATCGTCTGCACATCCATTTACCCTGTTCAGACATCTACAAAGAAAACGAACACATAACTCCACTTTAATCGATTTCCCCTTCTTCGACATCATTCGCTGGCTTAGAAACACTTTGGGGTGGTTCACTTTCATCCTCTTCATCTTCATCTACCTTCATGTACAAGCCAAGTTGTTCCAAGGGGTTACTGCCTTGAAGCTTGAAACTGCCGAACCCATTCTGAGAATGTTCTGGGCTCGACTCCTCTACGAACTTCGGTAAATGCTCGTCATTGGAAGCCCTAAGCATTTCTAGATCTTCCATGAATTGACTGTTCTCATTAATATCAACAGTCTTCTCCATCTGCATGATGGTAAGGATAAAACTTGAAAAAATTTCATAGAGAATGTCTGTTGGCTAGCACAAGTTGGTCATATTTATATCCACTATACCTTAAGTAAGGCCTGACGTGCAGCCTCTCTCTCTAACTCCCTTTTCTTCTTAGCTTCAGCCGCAGCTTCAGCTTCAGCCTTCTTGCGAGCATCCTCTGCAGCTTTGGCCTCTGCTTGCAACCGGGCTTTTTCTGTAAAAACATGAATTATCAACTTCGGAAGTCACTCTACTTTCAATGACATGATTATATCCTGTCGTCAAATTCATAAATAAAGACTCCAACCTTCTCTTTGCTGTCTTTCTAGTTCCTCCCTTTCCATTCGCACTTTTTCAGGATCCCGCTTGTCACCCTGTAACCATGTCACGTCAGTGACCTTCCATACAGAAAATATCTTGAACAAAGTTATGTACTGTGTATTGAGGTTGGCCTAATACTTGGACCAATCACAAGTACTCAGGGTTAATAAACCTTTTCAAGTGCCTTTTCACGAGCTTTCAGTATTGTGTCAGCAAAACGGTTCCTCAATAAAGCTGCACGGTAAAGCCTGTCGGGAGAGACTTGCCTCTTAGATGGAGCACTCTCCCCTATAATGTTAAGCATGGAAGATAAGATGAAATCCTGAAACCGTAAGGCAGAAAACTTTTATTACGATGTTTTCATTCTTACCCTCCTCTTGGTAGCTATCCCTCTCAACAGAGTTTGTATCGGCCTGAGCGGTTTGCTCGGCTAGACCAATACCATTTTCGTCATCTGCAAAGTTATGGAAAAACAGCTACTTCATAAAAGGAATGATGATGAACAAATCACTGGAGGCAAAACCTCTGTCACGAAGCTGAAGATACAAGAGTTACCATACGATACTCACAATTTTCAATTTCTAAATCACCTAGTTCACATTGCTTCTGATCCACATTTGTTTCAGAACACAAAATCCCCTGACAAGGAAGGAAGCTCAAGTAAAAAATTTGTAACACATCCTACGTGGCTCTTTTATTAGAAACAAAAGTAATGGTAATGAACTAAATACAAAAAGGAGCTCCAATGATATGAAATCCAGCACGTGCATACTTCACAAAGCACCATTCCAACTATGAGCAATAAAGAAAAGACTCAGCTAGTAAATTACAACATTTTCCACCCACAACTAACTAGAGAATTAAGTTGCAACTCTAAATATCCAAGTTTTCACAGTGACTGATCACCATCTTAGAACACTACCAATGACATTCCAAATGTACCACACTACGGCTGAGAAAGCACAAAACCGTTGGTTCTCTATAATGGAGTTCAATCTCCTAAAGACATCCTAATTCTCAGGTAACTGAGTAATATCATTAAATAATATCCAACAAACTCAGTTGATTGGGAACATTGAACCAAAAAAAAAAACTGGCAGCATTTCAATGAAAAAAAATGAAATGGACTCTTGCCTCACGTTAAATTTTATTTGCCTCATCAAGGAAAACAAACAAAGCCGAGAGAGTCAAGGACTATAAGACTAATTAGTCTGTTTACTAGCATTAGCACATAGGTCGTTTTAAAGGTTTTGGCAAAGAGACAAAGGTGTGAAATGCCTTCTACAGTCTCAACAAGCCAAGATGCTCTCATTGAGCGATGAATACTTGACCCTATCCATTACCGTGTGGATGGATAGGGATAGGCAAAACCAATCTAGAGAAAGGATGATATGTTTGATTAAGAATGTTTGCGGATGGTGTTGGAGGGGAGGGCTTTGAGAAGAAATGGATAAATGGTAGCATTTATGAAACGAAAAAGTCATGTTCTCCTCAACGAAATACAGTTTACCAAATAAAACTTGCTCCTAGAGAAAGTTTACATATTATGTTAGACTATACATATCTTAGAACCCCATTAAACATCAAACACTGTTTTAAAAGGCAAAAGGCAAAAGGCAACCTTGAAGCTCTTTCTCTCAATTCTAATAAAAGACTATTGAATAAAAAAATCATAAAAGATAAATCCATGTATTACTTAATATAACAATTGAGTATACAAAACTTCTTGTCGACTTCAAATAGACATGCTAAAGGTCATTTTCAACGTCATTAATACTACTAATAAGATCTACTAGTCCCTTTAAAGTTCGGTTTCAAAAACATAAAACTACACATTCAATACCTCCTCCGTATTAACTGCACTACTGCCAAATTAACTAAATCATCCAAATATATTTAAGGGAGAAAAAGGCTCGTAATATTCTTACTTCCCTTAATCCACACACATGCCTGATCGTCACCTTGAGATGGGTAAATATTTTGTCAAGATAAAGGGTCATGTGCGAGGGGAAAAAGGCCATTCTCCATAGTTTAGTCACTAGACGGTGAAAGTTTGATGGATTTTCTATACCTTTGGAGCCACATTATTATCTAAAGCTTATGAAAGTTTGATGGGTTTTCAATACCTTTGGAGCCACATTATTATCTAATGCTTTGGCAGCATTAGATTCGCTTCCAGATAAACTATCTGACCCAGAATCTGCATGATGAGGCACCAGAATATTTATAAATTTGAAGCATGCGGGGAGAGAGAGAGAGAGAGAGAAAGAGAAAGAGAAAGAGAGAATCATCTTTGAACAAATGTTGAAGAAAGATAGCAACACAGTGGTAATATTACACATTGATATATAAACAGTAACAATATTGATTGATACAACCAACATAATAGTATAATTATACGTTTCTAACACAAGAAGTACAAATATGCCATATTCGTAGTATCCTAAATTCAATAAGAAACAAAGCCTTTCAATAAAAAATCATCAAGGAAACCTTTGCTCAAGTTAAAAATCTTTCAAAAAATTTTGATTTAGAATGAATGAAAATAATATATAACAAGGTTGGTAGTTTCAAGTTCCAAAACTAAATAATAACACCAAAAATTAATAAATAGGAATTGACTAATTGAGGGCACGTGATAACACCAACCACTGGATGAAGAACCTGATTCACTACTCGGGCTACTGGAATTACTGCATTTACTATCTCTACGGACTGCATCTTTCTCTATCTCTATTGGAAGATAGCTTGAAACAGGGGGATCATTTCCACCAACAATGTCAACATCCTCATCAATGAGATCATTTCCTAATAAGAAACAAGATAAGAATTTAAACAGATCCAGGAAAACAACCTTCATTCTGAAGATTAATCAACCCATGTATTACCTTTACAGGGTGGCATTGATGAATTGCTAAAACCTGATTCGTTATGAAGCTGCGGAGAGAAAATATGCCAGCAACCAGAAACCATCATAATTCAGTGCAATTTAGTGATAAACAAGCGAAAAATGAGAATAAAAAAGAAAAAAATACCTCTACTACACAAGGTTCAGCCTTTGTGCGTTTCTGCTTTTCCATCATATAGTCGTCCAACAGCTTCCTCAAAGCAAACAAGGTATCATCACTAAGAGCATCAATGTCAATTTCAATCTCGTCCTCCCCAGCTTGAGAATTAGAACTATGCTCCTTTAGGAAATCAATGATGCTTTCAGGCAATTCTCCCAACAAAGCCTCCAACTCGACACTCAGTTTATGTTTCTCCTGGTCTGTCATGATTTTTACCACACTGTTTGGTGGGATATCAGGGCCATTTGTAGGAATTTTTGTCTTTTTTGAAGGTGGCACGGGCAGAGTACCTTCGACTTCCTTATGAACAATCGTGGCTGAAGGTACTTGAGGTTGCTCTTCAGTTGTTACTGGGAGCTTCTTCTCTATAGTTTTCCATCTAACTTCAAAAAATTTACTAAGTGTCTTAGCCATGGTATGGACGTCATTCCCAGGAGGATTGTAAGTCATTGCATTTGAAAAAGTAAGTCGAACATCTGCAGCAAAATCCAATGGATGTGAGTATTCTCCTGCAGCAATCTTACACTTTACGGTGCCCAGATCCATTGGATGCTTTATAACAGTAAAATAATCTGGAATATTCAACTTAACCACGTCCACTGGGGTGCTAAAAACCCAACCAAATGGATGTATGATCAAGCGTTGCAGCAACTGTTCACATAGTTTCAGCGACAATGTGGTCGAGGAACCAGATACAACTGCTGGTTTAACTGACTCAAACCGCCCAGATGAGCTTCTTTTAGTGGAAGGGCCATTGCGCCCAGAGGGAGCTGGCTTTTTAGCAGGAGGAACAGATACCTCAGATGACCTATTAAAAGTCTCTGGAGGAGCTGCCCTGTGCTGATCGCTGGAACTCTGGATATTACTAGATGATGAAACAGCAAAATTTGAACTAACATTAGAAGCTTTCTTTTGCAGAACTCGGACCTGCTCAAGTTCCAATTTTAACCTAATCTCTAAATCCTTCCTTTCAGATCGAGACAATGTTGATAGGGAAAAAACTTGAAGACGAGCACCAAAACAATCATAACCATCTGCATTGATACTAACACGTTTCCTCTTAAAGGCCCGTGAATCATCAAGGGTAGAGATTCCAGTATCCATTCGTCCAGAGCTCCCAAACCCTTCTGATTCGCCAACAGTCTCCACAGCATGACGGTAATCAGGAACAAAACCAAAAGAAAGACCTTTGGAGTATTTCCTCGATTTCCCCATTGCCTGTGAAAGTGAATACTTCCTCGATTCCTTCTGTCCAGCAAACTCTATAGGAACAGTCGGTGCCATAGGATTAATTCCCAGCAACTGCACATGTCAACAGCAACCATAAATTTTGTCCCCAAACTGTAATCTTGGAATCCAGATTTTCAAAATCCAAGTGTCAGCCCAATATAGAAGTTCCGGCTTAAAGAAATATGTCCCAGTTATTTGTTTTTAGCAACCAATGGATTAATTTAAGTTTGGCTTTCTTTACATCGACAAATATTGTAAAAAAAAAAATTAATACTTTATCCAGACAACAAAGTCCTCCTGTCGTCGACCAGTGTACGCAAAGGTTGCCATTTGCATGAATCTCACGCTCATGAAACAACAAATTCACTATTGCCTCCCTGAAGGAGTCCCAGCATCAACAGGTTGACAGAGAACAGGTTCAGACAAGTTCCCAGAAGTGACTTAAACAATTAACAATGACTAGACAACCTAATCCTCAAAAATCCACTGGCCCAGTCCAAGCAATTGAAATCCTCGCAAACTCAAAAGCTTCGACCACATAACCACATATTGCCTAAAAACGAAATTGCTTCCTCAGCCCATCAACCTCACTCCTCCAAAGAAACACTTCGCCTTAGGGGAAAGATAAAAAAACAAAAATAAAAAAGAACGAGGAGAGAAAATCGAAATCTAGAAACGACAGAATCTAATCCAAGAACATGATAAACCCCTCGAAACGAAACCCTAGATCGAGCAGGAGTAAAGCGAAAGAAATTACGCCAACAAAGAAAAGGAAAGAAAAGGAAACAGGCAAAAGGGAAAAACCCTATGAAGGCGTTGGTAGAAATCCCATCGAAAACCTGGATCTCGAGCAGAGCCCGTCGCTCGCAATGCGAAGTGCGAACCAACCCCGAAAACCCTTCGATAACGTCCTTTCACACAGAGAGAAATAGAGAGAGGAATGAGAAAACGCTGAGAGAAATGGACAGTTGAGGCCTGAGACTCAGATTGTTGGGCTAGTTCGCTGTCTTATTTAAAGGCCCGCAGGCCCCGATCCCCGCCGCAAGGCAACGAATCTCAGCCGTCCATTCCCTCCCCTCCGGAAATCTTAGCCATACTGTCCAAACAAGTTTAGGAACGTCCGATTCAGATCTGATGGTGTGTTTCTATAGGAATCATTTCTCAATTAAATTAACACTTAATCCGAATCCCCGGGAAACTCTCGCGAGTAGGGAATTAATGCAACTCGCGCTCAGACGCGGCAACGTGTGATGTTGACACCATATTTTGTGTAGCCGCGAGTGAGGAAAGTTTGATGGGGACGTCCACCACGTGTCTATTTGACTTCTTACGGCAGCAAGACGCTAACGATGTGCTGGACTCCGGCATCACTCTCGCTTCATTATTCTCCTTCATTATGACCTTACTCCGCCATAAAAATAATTTCAATTTCAATTTAAATTAAATTAGCCTACAAATACAACTACGTGTGTATGTTCATTTAACAAATAAATAAACAGAGTTTTTTTTTTTTTTAAAGCTGAACAATATGTAGAAATGGGATAATTCAAACCAACAACTATTTTTTTAACCAATTGAATTATGTTCAGATTAACAAAATTTTAAAGTGCACGTGTATTCAAAAAGTATATGTTTTTTTTTAATTAAACTTTCATTTACATTGGTTCATTTTGAGCCTTTAGTTTTTAGAATATTTAATGTAGTCCTTAAACTTTAGAAAGATAACTATTTTGATTCTAATTTTTATTTTTCAACATTTTGATAATGTGGCTTTGAAAAACTTTATTAACATATTCACATGAGATGAGTATTTAGTAGGTAAATATCAAGTAATAAAACAATATTCAATTATTAAAATGATTACTTTTTAAAAGTTCAATATGACAAATAAATATCTTGAAAGATTATAACCAAAATAGATATTTTAAGAATTTAGAGACGAAAAATGATAACTTTTAAAAAATTTCTAACATTTGATATTTTGAAAATTTAAAAACAAAAATATAATAAACTTAAAAGTTCATAGAAAAAAATTGAGATCTAAACATAAACAAAATAAAGAGAGAAAAGTTCAATTTTTACCCATTATTTTAACCTTGAACTTACAATTTTGTCAATTTAAACACTGTACTTGAATAAGTGGCATAATTAGTACTATCAATTAAATTATGCTTGCCGATGTTGGTTGTTTTAATTGTGTTATGGTTGAATTTAGATATTTTGTTGCTAAATTTGAACATTTTTTTTTTCACTTGGTTGGTTTGGTGGCTAGTTTAAGCGTTTTTAGGTTCGGATTTGGCATTATATGGAATTATTATGGGCTTTTTTTCAGTTCACTTTCGTATGCTTTAATTTAATTCATGAACAATTTTTTAATTTAGTTTTTAAATTATATTAATTGCAAGTTCGCAATATATATAAATTTAATGCCAAAATTGACAGGAAGTAAAAATGATATATTTTTTTCTTTAAACATAAAGGCATTGATAATTTATCAAATTTTAAGTACTAAAATCGACCTTTTAAAGCACTGTTAGCAGAGTTTTTGTTTCTTTAATACTTTGTTTATAATTTATAAATTTAAATCTTATTTTAGTCCCTCATTTTTTCAAATTTATTCTATATTGGTCTTTAAATTTTCAAAATATTTGTTTTGGTTAACTTTAAGGTTTGGTACATTTTTATTCATTAACATTCAAAATGTATATTTTAGTTACTAAACTTTCAAAAAGTTAATATTTTGGTCATTATCTTTCTTTTGTTTTTAACAAATTAACGACAGTTTCGCGTAGGTATATTAACATGTTAATGTGAACTTGTATTTAAACCACATTAAGTTAAATATGAACATTAAACAAATAAATATTATATAAAAAAATTATATTGAAAAGATCAAAATAGTTAATTTTTACAAATTCATGGTCTACTAAAATAAACATTTTATAAGTTTATAAGCCAAAGTATAACAAATTTAAAAGTTCCAAGACCAATATAGAATGAGGTTGAAAGTTCAAAGACCATATTGAGATTTAACCCTAATTTTTAACTTTTCAATTTAATTGAATAATTATTATAGAAGACTAAATCCAAATGATTATAAAATCATATCAACTCACATGAAATTAATGGAATTATATAGAGAACAAATCTGTCACTTAATCCATGGGTAGACTTCAGACTATCTTCTACATGTGATGTGACATAAAAGGAAAACTACACCCTCTAAAATTTGAGGACTATTATGATTACCTATATGTTTGAAACTTAAGTCCCCAATAATCAAGGAGATTTATATTTGCATTATCGACAATTATTCTCGTGAATTTTAACATAAATTAATATGTCGTAGTAGGATATGTTGAAACCTATGAATAAAATGATTTATGTTATCAAATTTAAAGAATCACAACTCTTTATGAGAGAGTGCGTTTTTTATGAAAGACACAATTTTAATAAAATGATGTCTTTTATCAAAACACGCG
This sequence comes from Telfairia occidentalis, assembly GCA_026257165.2. Lineage (NCBI taxonomy): Eukaryota > Viridiplantae > Streptophyta > Magnoliopsida > Cucurbitales > Cucurbitaceae > Telfairia > Telfairia occidentalis. The sequence goes on along the minus strand of JAOANK020000022.1, from coordinate 12,239,761 downwards.
ACTCTATATGATGAGATATGACTATTTGAATGACTACAAATAGTCCACGTGATTCAGTAATTCATCTTATTTTGTGAGACAATTGCTCGTGACACCTTGAGCACCATAGAAGGAACACAATTGTCGAAAAGAGACAACGTTTTTGTTGGGTTCAAATTAATTATTTTCATAGTTTTCTTATTCTCTATTATTTACTCTAACAGGATACATGTCATACACTTTGAGGGCGCCATAACAACCCTTTAAAATAAGATAAAACCAGTGTTTCCTTTATTTTTCTACTAGAAGAACACATCCTTAAGAAATTAGCACCTTGTTGGCTTAGTACAACTTTATTTTGGAATCTATTCAAAATACCTCAAATATTGTCATTAACTTATTATATACTCAGAATATCTTCTCTGCAAGGGACCATGTTTGAATCCTCCCCCAGTTGCTGACAAAGTTTTAAATTAACTATGAAACAGATCTCTATATTAGATGAATGGGAAATGACGAAGCAAAAGGAAACTATGAAATTAAAGTAATCAAGATAGTGCATCGTTTTTAATTAATTATTCCGCGGCAAATACCTAACCCCAACTAATAGAAAGAGAAGAAATTAAACCACACAAGCAACAGTGAATCGAAACGGCAACAATGGTATCATCATCATATTTTCATACCGCCATTGAAACGAAAGAGGAAGCTAGTTGTTGAATTCGACACTCTTCCTCTTGTCCATCGCCCAACGAGAAAGAAGATAGAGCTGAACAGTTTCATTTGCAGCATGACATCCCATAATCAGATAGTTCCGAGGCCGAACCATATATCCGAATCTCATGCATAGCAACGAATACACGCACAAAACTGCAACAGTACCAAACCCTCATTACAAATTACAATTGGGCATTTCAAATCAAGCACAATTTACATCCAAATTTCAAGTGGAACATGACTTATTTAGATTGTATTGACTATTGAGCATTCATAGTGTATATGTTTTGAACCTGCTGTCATTCGGCCAGATATCATATCGGCGGGCTTTTTCACATCTGCCAACCCCTGCCATAAATTAGCACAAATTGAGAAGAAACTGCAAAATCGAGTTAAGAAATCAAGACTTGAGATATTGTGTAACAGCAAATTAGCAGACAGAGCATACGGCAGCGACGAAACTAAAGTTAGCAACAGGCCCCCAAAAATGAGTTGTTTTAGGGCCAATAGGGCTGTTGAGGAAAGCTCGGAAAGAAGGCATCGAGACCGCCCTGGAATTCTCGTTTCACCTGCAGCTACGAATGACGAGCACATGCAATCAAACGAATTGAAGAAAATCAGAAGCAACAGCCGAGTCTATGAAAGTATTTCCACAAGAATGTATAGTCAAAATTGTTTAGAAAAAAGGAAAGAAAGTGAAGCAAGAAACCGATTTCTTTATTCTTACATCGATATCCACTTTTCCCTACGCGATAAACTTTGATCTGACGATTAATTACGTACTTGGATAAGAAATTTGGTATTTCAAAACTCGGAAGGGCGAATTTGGGCTCAATTTCAACCGAATTTGATCGATTGAAGATTAGGTATCTCCGCCCCTGGCCTAATTGCCACCGCAAAGACAGAGAAGGGACGATCGAGGAGCAGAGCAAAAGAGGAGAATGTGTTGAAGAAAATTTGCTAATCTATAAACTGTGGAATCATCACGAGAATTAAGAATTTCAAAGGAGACGAGAGGACTGGTGCAGGAGTTTGTTTAGGTGAGCCTATTTGGCGGAGTTTGCAGAAAACGACGATGCCAGTGCTTGAGGGCTTATTGCGGAACTTCTGCAAACTAAAGAACAAATGACAAAGTTTTTTCTTTTTCTTCCTTTTTTTTCCCTCTCAATTTGATCCTAAAATTCAACTAAGTTTCAATTTAATCTTTATATTTTAATATTTTTTAATTATATTAGTTCATAATAAAATAAACTAACGCAATAGTATACCATGTGAGTTGGCTTAAATTTCAATAAAAAAAAAATTAAAGTTAGATAATGGATGAAGTTTTCAAATCTTCGGCTAAAATTTAAGATATTGTTAAAGCTTTCAACTTTTTTTTTTTTAAAGGAGTCTAATTCCTCTAAATTTCTACTAACACAATAAACATCTTATCGTCTAAATTTATCTTTAGTTAATTTTAACATTTTAGGAGTAGAAATAATATAATTAAAAATATTAAATTATCAAAAATCCAATTAGAATTTTTCAAACGATTGAGATTTAAAAAAGTTGAAAAAACATTCCAACATGAATAAATCAAAATATATGGCCAACGAAAAGGAAAATAGTGATGTTAAATTACAAATTTAGTTTCGTTGTTTGAAGTTTTCGAATTTGGTCTCCCGTTTTTCTTATAGCATAAATTACAAAAATATCAGCAATTAAAAGTTAAAACCATACACATAGCTAAATCCATTGAACCAGGAGAGGGACAGGTGTCCTCCAAATCTTGTCTTCTTCCCGCTCCGCTCCTCTTTTAACCAATGCATGTGCTAGAGCTCTTTAAATCTTGGTGTCTTTGGCATTATGATTTGAAAATTTTCAAATAAGTTTATAAACTTTACCTTTTTATCTCTAATAGATTATTTAACACGTGTGCACACGCATCTCATAAGCTTTATGTTTTAGGGTATATGCCTACTAGATAGAGACACGAGACTCAATTTAACTACCACCTATTGGCTGACAATGAGCTCGTGCAATCAACTAAAAAAGGCTTCGCCTTAATTACCTAGTTTTGGTTCTCTAAGGTAGAACCTCTATCCTAAGGTAAGCAATATTGAATATTTTGTTGAAGCTATAGATTCTTTTAATAACCTCGCAACATTTTCAGACAACCAACTTTTACTTAACACTCTTATTCTTTTTTTTGAAACGGTATATTTATTAACCAGCAGAAACAATAGACTTATCCCTTAAACACAAAAGTCAAAGGGGAAAGTTATCTTTCAAAGGACTGAGGTGTCAACCACGTACTTAACACTCTTATTCAAAAACATATTTCAAAGTTAAGTAGCCCAATTTTTATCAAAACTTGAATCAAATCCAGCTTGATTTTGATTATGTTCCTTTTTTCTTAATCCGACTGCGTTAGTATGAATTATGTTAGTTGTTCAAGAATCAACTTTTACTGAACACTCTTACTAAAAAAACATTTTTGAAAGTTAAATAGCTCAATAATCAAATTTGATGAAACCAAATCAATCCAACCCAATTTTAATGGATTAGTTTAGGTTATAACTTAACAAAAGCTATTTGGATTATACAAATTTACAATCCAAATTATTGAGTTAGGTCCAACATTTAATAAAATTCAATCCAATCAAACTCAAAGACAATTATCCTTTCGGCCCAATCAATAACGCTACGACGCTAGTTCCATATTTTGAATTTAATAGGCCACGTGCCCATAGTTCAAAGTATGCATCAATTAATTACCACAAAAATATCTCCTAATTTTAGGAGAATTTCTGTAGAATTTGTTAATAAAAGTGAAATTTCCCTCCATAATATCAAATTAATATGTATTTTAAACATATCACAATTTTTACATTTTTAAAAAAATATAGCATAAATTTTGTATAGATGGAAAAAAGGTTAAAGAGTAAAAAGAAAAACAATGAGAAGACGTTGGAGGGAGAAATTTAAGCTTGTGGGAAGGGAATGAAAATTAGAACAATGTTTACAAATGCTTACATTTAGATAAAACAAGTTAGGTGTACCCAAAAAGAACGCAGAAGAAATGCAAAGAATACAATATTTTGTGTATGGATAAAAATTAGATAGATATAGATAAGTTAGAGAGAGAATATGCCAAAAATGTGAGATCGATAATCGACTTTTGATAACATTGTTGGTGTTCGTTTACAATATTATTTCTTCTTCTTATTTTTTTTTTAATTGAAAAAAATCAAATATAAACATGTGTTTGATAATTATTTTTTTATTTACACAAAAATTTAAAAAAAAAGAAGAAAGAAATGAAACTAAAAAATGAGAAATAGAAAACATGGAAG
>JAOANK020000022.1:12182206-12205514 GCA_026257165.2 Telfairia occidentalis | reverse complement strand
AAAAATATTGTACTTACTAACAAAGTTAGGGTGATTCATAATTAATATTTAACACAATTATCATCAACAAAAATTAATATGTAATTTTGCTCATATAAATTTACGATTGATTATAATAATTGCAAGCATGAATCTTCATTTACAAAAGCTTGTACTATTATGTTTTGTTTGTAAAAAAAATTATTATAGCCAGGTGAATAATACTTTATACCTTTCTTTGTCTTGGGATTACTATTTATAAATTTCATCTGAATCGTTTAGCTTTGAAGAAGTGTGTCCTAGTGTGCGCGTTGAGTCAAAAAGTTACTTTTCCATTAAAAAAATATATAAGAGATTTACTTTTTAGTTACGTAGCCATTATTGTATCTATAGATTTTTCATATCGATCCGTATGTATTTTTACATATAAGTTACACAAATAATTAATTTATTTACGAAGTCTATTATAATTTATTTTCCACATATTATAAAATTATTATTGGCCCACAAATTCTCCAAACCTTCGTGTATAAAAATAAACAAATACGGGCCATCTTTGATGACCACCACTCAATTGAGTTTTCAATTTTTTAATTATCTCAACAACTTTAAATTCTTCGCTTAAAAAGAGAATATGTCTCATGTTGGTCTACAGTGTTATATTATAAATAACATTCTTCAAATCCACGTCTGATTTAAATACTTTGTATTAATCCAAATGTTATAATAGTAATGTTATCTCAATTTATCTATTTATTTTTAATATTACAGTTTAAACATGCAGATTTCAATATAAGTTATTGATATTTTGGCCAACTATAAACTATGTTTAGTTTCACCATTCATTAATATTTTTTTAAAAAAAGTATGCAAAATAAATTGTTGATGGAATAAGATGTCGATTAAAGGACGTTTTATAAATTTGACTAAAAGGAAAGGTCGTTTTAGAAATAGAATAGAAAATAGCTACTTCGAAACTTGTATATAAGTTAAAAGATTGGTTAAATATTTGGTACATGAGTAGGATAAGCATATTGTTGTGTGCAAAGTTAATGGTTTTCCACATATATTTTTGTTTTGGATATTTTCTCCCCCCACACCCAATAAATTGTGGCTGACAAATAATGAAATAATTCCATTCATAGACAGCATATTAAGCCAATTGAAAAGAATAATGGAATCATTTGTAGATAATACGAATTCGGGTTCTTGGGAAAAGTGTCACCTGTAGCACATAAAATGATAAAACACACGACTTTTTTTAAAAAAAGTGAAACCCATTATTCCCTTCTGATTAAAAAAAAATATTTATGTTTTCTATTTAAGTCAAATATGAACTAAATAATTAAAAAAAAAAAGACTCGTTATATTAATTCGACCAATAGAATATTACAAATATTTCTTATAACAAAAAATTGAAAGAAAATAAATTATTAACTCTAAAATATATTTGAATTGAACGTTTCACTTTATAATATTTTATTTTTCTCACATAAAGCACCAATATGATCCTCTAACTCATAGATGCTGAAATATAAAAATCACATGATTCCCTTACCAACTAAACCCAAAAGAGAATGAAAGCGAAAGTAGTAATTTTATATATTCATTAACGGTTTGACAAATTAGCTAAAATAATTTTTTTAAAAAAATAAAAGACGCACATGGAATCATAAAATTAGTGGAAGTAATCACATGAAATTACTTGCACATTATACACAGATATTTATTGGGTGGACATAGTAATAGAATTCAAAATTGTGGTCAAAAAAGGGAAAATCAACCGCCACTAAGAAAAATAATTGATTTGATTCTGTAATAAAAAAGGTCTCAGCAGCCAATGGTGGGAATTGATTCTGTCCGACTCAGCACACTGCAAATTGCGGAACGATTTGGTGGAATGGTTCACAGGCGGGCGCTCTGTGTAATCAAATTCATTTTCGTTTATGTTCCTTCTTTCCTATTCGACAGACCATTTATTTCTTTTTTTCTATTTTTTCGAATGCAAACTACGACCACTCAACCTTTGTTTTTAGTTTGCCTTTTTGTCACTTTCTACTCTTTCAAAATTATTATTATTAATATATCTTTTTTGGTCGACCTCCGTAGCTAGTAGAATTAATTATTTAATAGCTGGCAACCGCATTGTGCTTATTCTGGTGCCCAAATGCAATTTTTTCTGGACCTACCCCTCTGACTGTTTTTGGATTTTTTTTTTCTCCCTTTCCTAATATTTAATTAACATTATTAGCTGACTAAGCGGTCACACTCACAAGTAAGTTCCTCACATTTTATGGACCGTTGGTTTGATTTCTTTTTCACTTTTTTTTTTTTTTTGTAACGTAACGTAATATTTTTAAATATAGATATATAATTTTTTAAGTAACGAGGGCTTGTTTGGTAATGTTTTGCTATGTGATGGTAAGGAAGATGTGTGTTTAATGATGAAATGCATCCTGTGTATTGTTAAGGTATCTCACCCATGTTTATGACTTTCAATTTTTAATTGTTTCAAATGTGGGTGAATGAAATCAATTTTATTTTAAATTGCACATGCACGGTAAAATTAAAGAAAACCAGCAAGTTTTGAATATTTAAAATTTTTAAAAATTAATTTCCTCTTCAATCTTCCAGCTTTTGAAACATAAAAATTTTAGTAAACCAGAAATTAAAAAGGATCAACAGATACATCCACATTTCTCTTATAACTTTTAAAAAGAAAAAGAGAGATAAAAAATAACTCCCAAACATATATGTTGTTTTGCTGTAAAAAAACAAATAAATACAAATATTACTAAATAGTTTTAAAAGTCCAGCTAACCTATCAAGATTGAGAGGGGAGAATAGAAACGGTCTTTACTATTGGATATTCTTATCACCAACCTGGAAATGTAAAGATGAATATTGATATTAAATTGAATAAATTCTTTCCCAAAATTGAAATCATTTCCAAGAATTGATTCTTTTACAGAGGAGAAAAACGTCAATTCATTTATTTTAATTTTTACACAGGTCTCAAACTTATGTAGAAAGATATTAAAAGCCAAACGGCTCGATAAGCTGTCAAAAACGAAGAACGATGATCGAGAAAGCCGAAATATAATTTAAAAATAAGCAATACTTGACCAAATTAAACCGAAGAATCAATAAATTGGTCGAGATCAAATTAAGACAACGCAATTGTCGTTTAGGTTTACGACGAAACCAGTAATCTCACTTACCAAATATTTATTTTTAGTACAAGTTCTCATTAAGTTAATCGTACCGAAGAATGAAAAGATACAACAAAATACAAATAACGTAAATCACATCGCCACGTGTATTTTTGAAATATGCAATTAAAGCATATATTAAACATTTGAGAGTCTGAATCTAGTCGAGTAAGTTATTTGTCTTTTCCCCGCAAGATTAAAAAAAAAATAAAAGAGGAGTAGAAATTTGGAATCTGAGTTGAAATAGAACACCGAAGGCACAGTAACAAAAAAATCAGCAGCCAAGTCAGACTACTCAAAGGCAAATCTAGTTTTGCTTTAGAAAAATTATCATAAAGCTCAAACAAAGCCGTGACAGACCACAATATTATTTGACAGCAGCAGAAGCAGAACAACTAAAACATGGACAATGAAACTGAAATGGGCTTACAAATTTTTCTCCAGTAAAAACTACCTACTCATATTCCCATATCCCAAACCTTTTTTATTCGGACTTTGTAAATCAGTTAGCTTCTCAGATTCCTTGTTCAAGCATGGCTCGGACTCTAATTGGGAGACCGTAGAGATGGATGAATCCAGCCGCATCAGCCTGGTTGTAGACTTCCCCATTCTCAAATGAGGAGATGTCTTGCCTGTAGAGGCTGTTTTCACTTTTGCGCCCGGTGACGGTCACGGAGCCTTTGTATAGTTTGAGTGAGACTGTCCCTGTAGTCGTTGCGGTTATCTTCTCCATGAATCCATCCATGGCTTCACGGAGCGGATCGAACCAACGACCTGCATACACCAGCTCGGCGTATTTGAGGGCGAGTGAGTCCTTCACTTGTATGGTCTCTCTATCGAGTGTTAAGGACTCAAGCTCGCGTGCAGCTGTGAATAGGATGGTTCCTCCTGGAGTTTCGTAGACGCCGCGGCTCTTCATGCCAACAAGGCGGTTTTCGACCATGTCGACTCGGCCGATAGCGTGTTTCCCACCAATTTCGTTGAGCTCGTCGAGAAGAGAGACTGGTGACAGTTTTTTCCCATTGACAGCAACAGGAAGTCCTGAGACAAAACCAATCTCAACATATCTGCAATAAACAACAACAAACCATAAGGATTCAACTGCAGAAATGTAGAGGAATTGAATCATCAAGAAAACCAGACGAAATTTACTCGGGTTGGTCCGGCGCATCTTCGGGATCAACTGACAGCATGAACATGTCCTTCTTTGGCTCATTAGCAGGATCCTCCAAAACGTCACCCTTCAGTCACATATAATACATAAATGAATATAACTGACAAGTCTCAAAACGAAAAAGCAAGGTCAGGGTTGACAGAACGCAGATAAAACTCACGCCTACCACTTGTTCAAGCCAAAAAGAATATGATCGCAATCATACAATACAATTGCAGCATCTAAATTACATCCCCATTAAAACTATAGTACAAAACAATATACTTTAATCAGAATAACCAACCAAGTGGCGGCCATGACTACTACCTCATGACTTAGGTGCCAAATATTCCGGTCCCGACTGTATATCGATTTCTTCGTGACCGGTACGGGCACGTTATGCTTGTTGGCATATTCAATGGCATCTTCTCTTCCTGTAATGTCCCATTCTCTCCAGGGAGCTATAACACGTAATTTGGGGTTCAGAGCAAAGAATGTGAGTTCAAACCGTACCTGCACGGAAAAAGCAAAAAGATAAGATTCTCTTTAGGAATATTCAAAGAAAATAAAAAACTATGGCAATTAATCAAGCAGACCTGGTCATTTCCCTTCCCCGTGCAACCATGAGCAACAGCATCAGCTCCAACTTCTTTGGCAACATCCACCATGGCCTGCAAAACACATCACCATAACCTCAATTATTAACTCTTCAACGCAGCCTAAAGATACCAACCAAATTAAACACATATAAAGGGACTGAAATCTCATTTTAACCGATTACTAGAAAAAAGTGCTAGTAAATTTTAAGAGCTATTGGGCACTAAAACGTTTCCAGCAGTAAAGAGATCAAGTAAGATTTAACCTTGGCGATGACAGGGCGGGCCATGGAGGTTCCAAGCAAGTATTTTCTCTCATATACTGCACCAGCTCGCAAGCAAGGAAACACGTAGTCCTTCACAAATTCACCTCTCAGGTCTTTCACCACAAGTTGACAGGCTCCACTTGCTTTCGCCTTTGCCTCTAAACCATCCAATTCCATCACTCCCTGCACATTTTCCATTCTTAATAAGCCAACAAAATGGGATCAAATATTCAAGTCTACAACAAATTAGATAAAACCAATGATGTAGCCATGGATACAGGCGGCTCAAAACGTACTTGCCCAACATCAGCAGTGAAGCAAACCACCTCACACCCATATTTCTCCCTGCAGGGGAAAACGAGAGAACAAATTTTAGAAGAAAAACGTAATACCGCCATTAAAGATTTTAAAATTGAAAGGACTCTATGTATATGCATGTGGCAGTAACAGAGCTGTATAAAACAAATAAGTCGGAGGTACAAAAAGATGATCGTTATGATGAAAAACTTGATTATGGCCATTGAAGTATTTGATTATTTGATTAATTAAGGGAGAAAAAAAAAAAGTAAAGGCCACCCACCTCAACCATGGTACAATAACAGATGTGTCCAAGCCACCGCTATAGGCTAAAACAACTTTGTTCAATTTAGCGCGCTCGTTGATATACGTACCATTAGCTTCTCCCATCTCTCCAACAACGTCAAAGAATTCTTGAATTGCTGCAATTGGAAGGGAAATCAGCGATTTATGGTTATGTCAATTCAGAACACGATTAAAGGGCACGACGATCAAATCAAAAGAAATAAAGGTCAGAGTTCACGAGACAGAGCAGAAAAGTGGCGAAATGAAGAAACGGTTGTAATTTATCATAATATGTGCAGAAAAAAACGGCGAAATAGAATCAAGTTGAGTAAAAAGAAAGAAAATCAGAAGGGGAATTGAAGACGAAAGGAAAGGCACCCTTTTGGGGAGGGAAAAATCAATTCAACGATGTCATTTTCTGAATCGAAATGCGTAAATTAGCGAAGTGAGAAGTGTTTGCGTACCGAATTAAAAGGGCAAAGAAGGGGAGAGAAATTGATGGGAGTGAGGCGGCGAAATTGAGAGAAGCTTTTGCCGAAGCAGTGGCAGAGGAGTCAGGATTCGAAATGAGCAACTTACAATTTCCGACTCATTGCTTCTCTTCTGCATGACGGACCCTTTTATCGACGAAAAATATGATTTTTTTTTTTTTTTTGAAAAAGATAAACAAATTTAATTACTTACTTATTCACGTGTTTTTTTAATTGAGTACTTTTTATTTGGTCATTTACTTTCGAAAGGTTACTTTTAATACCGAGATGTTCCATTTTTAAAGGGATATAGACTAAAATTAAAATTTTGAAAATACCTAAACTTACATAGTGAATCTTATCAAAAAAAAAAAAAATCTTATATATATATATATATATTTCAAATTAAACGAAGATTTAATTTAGTCTTTTACATTTTTAACATTTTTTTCAATTATACCATGTTTACTTGTGAATATTAATGTTAGTTTATGAAAGCTTGCGTGGAAAAATACAAAATTGAGTTAGCATCAATTTATGAGAGTAATTAGGTTACTAAAAAGATAAATAATTTTAATTTCTTAAAAATAAAAAAAATGAATTTGAAGTTTTTTTTTCCTCTCAAGTGAATTAGTATATTCTCCCAATGTTTGTCCAATCAATTATCGTGTCAAGTTTATTATTACCTAGTTTTACCGACAAAATGCGTATATAATTTTTGTAAGCGATGAGTTTAAATTAAAGGAAAAATATTTGTTATCTCTAGAGTTTGAATTTAATTTCTATTTGTTCCATATAGTTTAAAATGTTACACTTCTTACCTATAAATTTTTAGTTTAATTTCTATTTGGTTCCTAAATTTTACAACGATAATCTTTTTACTCATGAGTTTTAAATTTAATTTCCATTTGATCTCTATGTTTTAAAATGTTACACTTTTATCTTTGATTTCTCACTAATGTTCACTTTTGATTCCAAACATAACATAAATGCTAGTAACGAAGTACATATATTATTATTATTTTTGTCATATCACCCATTAAAAATATTATAAAAATATTATTTTCTATAAATGTTACTAACAGTTATTATGTCAGAAAGCAAAGGTAAGCATTAGTAAAAATTCAAGGATAGCAATATATAACATTTTGAAATTTATCGACCAAATGGAACCTAAGCTCAAAACTTAACGTTACAAATATAACATCTTAAAATATAGAAACCAAATGAAAATTAAACTCAAATCTCATGAATAAAAAAATATAATATTTTAAAACTTATGAATCAAATAAAAAGTAAGCCAAAAATTGGAGGACTAAAAATATATTTTCTCCTAGAATTAGGGGACGCTCAAAGTTGAAGCACTGTTATCCATAAAAATTTAATTGGAACCGAAAAATTAATGGAAGTCATTTAAAGTTAGGTGGGGAAAACTTTGAAAAGCTCCCAAAGTTTTGGCAACCATAAGATGAACATGCAGCTGCAAACAAAATAATAATAATAATAATGAATAAATAAATAAAGTTTGTAGGAAGGGGCAGAAAGATTCTCCATCCTCACGTGAAATTTCTATCGCTTCCATGGAGAAGGGAATCTGGCAAAAGGAAATTTGTAGGGTCAAAATTAATTTGCACCCTCCAAGTTTTAATTGAATGGTTGATGCGTGACTTACCATTTCTTAAAAAAGATATTAAAAAAGATATTTTTTTTCTCCGATTTGGAATCTAGGTTTCCACCTCTGCTGTCTACTTCACTGTCCTCGATTGCAACTTGCAATGAGTAAGTGTATATAACTTTATTTATTTATTTTTATCAAATCTAGCCCAATTGTATATCTTTTAACAATATTATTATTAACCATCGTTACATTACTAGTTAGTTAAATGAATTAGTCCTTTTTAGACTAAAATGAATTAGTTCATAATCATAACTCCAAATTCTAATAGACTAAAAAGTTAGAGGTTAATTTCTAGTATCCTACATATTGAATTGAAAAAACAAAGTTTTTTTTTGTTGTCTCATAAAGACTGAGATTGTTGTATCTATTGGATGAATATATATTTTTCTTTTGTTGATTGTATAGTGTGACTTGTAGTTAGATGAATAATGGACGACTCATATCATACTTTAAAACTATATATAATGTAACTTAAACTTTTTAATTAACATTTATGAATTAAGAGTGAGTTTAAGATGTCTTATGAACTAGTAAAACATTATTTTATTTCATGAATAGATTTTTTGAATGTGTTTGATTTGATAATTAAAGGTAATTTTGAAAATTATAAAATCTAAAAAGCCAAGTATTTGATTGATGTTCTTTTAAAAGGGTGTATTGATTTTTTTTAAGCGTGAGTAGATGATATGGGCGAACTCGAATAAAATAATAATAATAATAATAATAATCAATTTCATTTTCCAAATGTCACTTATTTAAAGGGATTCAGTGAGGAATGTACACCAAGGCAACCTGAGACCCTAGACGAATAAAATCGACTAAAATCAAAACCATCGAAGTATTTTAAATTTCAGAATTCAGAAGTATATAAAGCCGATCTTAGCCGAAATCCGAATTGAGATGTTCTTTTTGTTTTTAATTTTAATTTATTTTGGTATTTGACCTACACTCTCAAAAGGATAGGACCAGACTGTCCATAATATATATAGGAAGTCGACATTTTTTTTTTTCATATATTAAAAATTGTTAAAGTCTTTGTATGATTAAATTTACCTTTATCTATCTGCTTAAGCTTTTGGATAGAGTGGAGATCCAACATAGTATCAGAGCGAAAGGTTCTGTGGTCGAACTCCTAGTAGTATATGTCTTATCTACTAAATTATGTTTAAATTAACATGTATACGATAGGTAGGAAAGAGAAGAATGACAATATTCCAGGAGAAGATAGTACAAGTAGTCTATATTCTCTCCCTAATAAAAATTCAATAATGTTGACTTTTTTATAATTTTTTTTTTTTATTTTGAAGTCCTTCATAGATTCATTTGTGTATAATCAAATTTTTATGTATATCTATATCTGTCTATATATGAACAATATTATCTATTATTTATAAGATAATACGTACATTGGCCCTATTCAAACATGAAAAAAAATAGTCAATTATGCTTTTATCTTTAGGAGCGGATCTAGAAATTTTAGTGAGAGGGAGCACCAAACATAAAATAAATAAAAATATTTATAAATAGGCACACAATATGATTTGAACCCATGCATAAGGAGGGAACATAAACTTTTCTAAGTCATTTATACCATTAAGCTACTAATTAAATTGATGATTTATTTAGATTTGTATATATATATAATGAAATAATTATAACTTCATAAATCCACCCCTGTTTATCTCTTTGTTTAGTTTCATCTTAAATATAAAGGATAGACATGATGGTTTAAAAAAATAGTATCGGAGGTATTAATCCCTCTTAAATGTGTTTTATTTTGTTTATAATTGAAAAGTAACATTATTTTATTATTTATTATTTTTTTTATCATTTTTACTCTAAAAGTGTATGTATGGTCAGAATTCTTTAACCTCATTCTTGCTGTAATAATAATAATAATAGTAATAATCTCATGAATCTAACATTATTATTAATTGATATTCTTCTCTTATAACCACAATAATATAAAAATAATATCATTTTTTTTATTCCTATTTTGTTTGTATTTTATTTTAAATGAAAGTAAGGTATGTTTTTGGAAAATATTAAATTAAAAATAAATTAACCAAAATAAAGATATTAAATATTTTAATAGATATTTCATTTAAAATAATATGTTCTTTTAATTTTGAAGTGTAGTTTGTTAAATTCACTATTCAATGCAAATATTTTGTATATTATACTTTATAGCATATGTTAAAATATTTTATATTTGTAAAAGTATTTTGTTGGTATTTTAACTCTGCGTGCACGCTTTAATTTTATATATTTGATTATTGATTAAATTATTATTATTATTATTTCATATTTTTTAATCTTTATAAATGCTTAAGTACAACATTTTATAAATTAAAATGAAGATATCACATGCATGACCCGTGTTAAAAAAATTAGTCTATATAAAATTACCATCGCAGATAAAGAGCAAAAATAGATTGAAATTTAAAAGAAAACAACTTTAAAGCTATATATATTTTTTTAAATATATGAGTTTTGATAAAGTTATTCAATAGTTAATTTGTGCAATGTTTGATTTTATTGAAATTAGTGAGGTTACCGTAATTTAAAAATTACTTTATATAAAAATTAATAGGTGAATAAATAGAAATTGAAAGTTAAAATCACAATGCTTATGTAAATTTAAGATTTAATTTGATAAATTGATACAACTTAATAAATTTAAGGGTAAAAGTTAATTTTTTTCTAAGATAAATTAGCAAGGCCCACGTGTGAAAGTTTTTACGACTCGTGTGAATTCATCCTTTATCCGAAATCGATAAGCACGACATCTTCAAGTTGGAGCAAAAAATCCTAAGCCCGCTATCTTCCCCCCTTCCATTTCCCGCTCAAAGCTCTGCAGCTTCTAAACCCTTCACCATACACAAGCTCCCTCTCAAAGCTATCACTTCAAGTTCACTCTGAGACTTAACTAGCATATGCAAGTAGAGTTATTGGGCGGTTCTTCCGTCCTCAGTTCGCCACATTCAGATCCTTACAGGCAGAGGATGGCAGCGTTTGGCGCTCTTTCACTATGTCCCTGCCCGCTGTCGCGCCCATATCACACATTTCGTACTATTTATTCTTGCAGTGGATCTCCTACTGTTATAGGTACGCACTTTGTTTGAGATTGAATTACAGATTCTGTTGTCAGTTGCTTAGCTCTTGTCGACGGGAAGGTTAGAGAAAATGATGGCTGGAAGATAGGCTTATTGTAGGTTATAGAATTAATCAATTAACCGCATGGAGTTTTGGGAAACTGTGGAAATAAGCTTGAATGGAGTTTCGTCCGCGTTCTCTTTATTACATTTTAAAACAAGCTAACTGGTTTACTGGACGTGGAATGGAGTTTCTAGCATTTAAGTTTTCCTAATCACTTGGATAATATTGGAACATGCTAGTCAGTTTCAATGAGCACCCCTGATGTTTATTTGATGGTCCTGTCGCAATGTGAATTTAGGAAAGAGAAAAAAGAAGAAGAATGTTAATGTTCTCTGTTAGATACAACGATCCCACCAATCTCGTCACCATTTTCATTTCTTGAAAATTAGGATGTTAGATTTATTAGGCATGGAACAGGAACTGGGAAATTTAAGTTTCATAACTAGCTATTATCAATGCACGTAGTCCCTTGCTACAACTGGTCAACGGGACGACTTATTTTGTAAGCGATGAGGTCATTGTTATTGGAAGAACTAAAAACTGGATAGAACCTAATCATGGCATGCGCTCTTAACTTGAAAGTTAGCATCTCTCTTTCTCTGTCTTGCCTGTTTATAGTTGTGACTGTTGTCATTCTCAAGAAGGTTGAAACTCCTAGGAACTATTTTCCATTGTAAATTACCTAATCTTTCTATTCCTTTCGGTTACTGTGTACTACTATGTTAATATTGCATCTATTTAGGCAAAAATGTGTCTAGAGTACCACGCAAAAAACTGGGAAGACTGGAAGGTGCTAGAAGAAGCATGGAAGACTCTGTTCAACGCAAGATGGAACAGTTTTATGAAGGTTCAGATGGTCCACCCCTCCGTGTTCTTCCAATTGGTGGCCTAGGTGAAATCGGGATGAATTGTATGCTTGTTGGGAATTATGACCGTTACATTTTGATAGATGCTGGTGTCATGTTTCCCGAGTAAGTTTCAATTCAAGACTTTGCCATTTATACGAAGTCCTAACAAGTAACAACCATAATGGTGCTACTCAAGTATTGCATTAAATATTCCAATAGATGTAATTTTACATCTTCTTAATCGAGTTATTGTTGATTTATATCATTGGAAGTGTTTGGCATGGTTTCTTTCGCTATGCTGTAGTGTCTGAACTCGTGCCATCTGTTTACAGCCACGATGAGCTTGGCGTCCAGAAAATTATACCTGATACCACATTTATCAAAAGATGGAGTCACAAAATTGAAGCTGTTGTCATTACACATGGCCATGAAGATCACATTGGTGCGTTGCCTTGGGTAAAGTTTCCTTCTAATTCCTTATAGATACCATGCTTACCTCTAGATATTAAATATTCTTAATTTCTTAGGTTTTATGATTGATACCCGTAGAAAACATTATTGTGGAAGTTTGGTTGGAGAGAAATTACAGAATTATTGACGACAAAGCCAGAATTTTGTGTTCTTTAGATAAAATATTCTATAATTTTACTCCTTTTGTAATTAACTTTTATTTAATGTGTGCTTTTGTAAACTCCTAGGGGAAATAAAGGTTGTGTACACTCTTTACCATATGAAAAGTTTGAGTTTGAGTTTCAGAAAGGAAAAGAAATTTGGAAAACAGTTTGTTGATGTGCATGATCTGAGAAAGTTTCCACAGCCTATGATCAGGGAAACTTGAGACCTGAATGTCCTGATAATTGCATTTCGTGGACTGTTTTTCATCACTACTGAATGGAGCAACTGCCTGTCTAATTTTCCTCTTGCTATTATTTTTTTGTTTTCACATGCTTCTGCCCTGTCTAAACAGGTAATTCCAGCTTTGGATTCCCACACACCCATATATGCTTCATCCTTTACAGTGGAGGTATATCACGGCTTCAGTAGATTGCAAATTTTTATCATTTTAAGTATTCACGTTTATAAAATCAAAATGCAACTCTTCTTATGTACCTTTGTCAGTCAATCAGCCTGTAGAGATTTGCTCATACTTGTTAGTTGAAGGTATTGATCTCACACTGCACATTTGTTTTCTAAGTTATTGCACTCACACAAGGAAATGGGATATTGTACTATAGTAATGATCTTACACAAAGTTTTATAGATCTAGATCGAGAATCCAGTCCTGCTTTATCTTCAATCCAGTGCTTGCTTGTCATTTGTGGTCTTAATGGGCAACACTGTTCATCCTTAACAGCTTATAAAAAAGCGTCTGAAGGAAAATGGGATTTTTGTTCATTCTCGGCTTAAAGTGTTTAAGATGAAAAGGAGATTTACAGCTGGACCATTTGAGATAGAGCCAATTAGGGTTACCCATTCCATTCCCGATTGTTGTGGATTAGTTCTTCGTTGTGCTGATGGTACAATTCTTCATACCGGAGATTGGAAGGTAAGATTGATTGATGCACTATGTTGTCGTTGTTTGTTTCACACACGACTACTGGAGGAATTGACATCTTGCAGATTGATGAATCACCATTGGATGGTAAAGTCTTTGATCGCGAAACTTTGGAGCAACTATCAAAAGAAGGAGTGACTCTTGTAAGCCACTTATCGTCCCCATGTTCTAGTATATAAATTATCAATTGTGTTAAAATTTAAATCTCTGGGAACAAAATGTTCGCCACAACTTTTGATTTAGGCATATTTTTGTGACTTCAGCTAATTTCAAAGCCAACTACCATGTTATTTATACATAGGAAAAAGGGGCCTTTATCTTTTTTGAAAATTCTGGTTGTAATTGGAGGAATTGACTTGTTACATAGCATGCAATGAACGTGGCCAAAGTATGAAATTTTGTAAATTTATGTGAATTATTTTCAGATGATGAGTGACTCAACAAATGTACTATCTCCTGGACGGACAATTAGTGAGTCTGTGGTGGCTGATGCACTTTTAAGGCGTATCTCTGCGGCTAAAGGAAGGGTCATCACGACTCAGTTTGCTTCAAATATACACCGCCTTGGAAGTGTGAAAATAGCTGCTGATTTAACTGGTAGAAAGTTGGTGAGTTCTTTGTGGTTAGATTCCCTCATTCTATTATGCTTTTCCGTACTAAAAGTAAATTACTTCTCATGGTGGCATTGATGTCTTCTTTTGCAAATTTTAATTTGAGTTTATTAGGTATTTGTCGGCATGTCTTTAAGGACATATCTAGATGCAGCCTGGAAGGATGGAAAGGCACCAATTGACCCATCGACCTTGGTAATCATTTTTAGATAGTATTTTGCCCCGAATATATTTTCTATTTTCAAATTCAATGCAACATTTAATTTTTCCTTGCCAGGTTGTAGTTTCTTATTGATGTTTGACAATGCACAGAAATGAGATCTTAGAAAAAAACCCTTTTAATTGAGTCCCCCCTTCCTTTATCCACCATGAAATTATTTGAAGTTGCTGATCAGATCTAACCAAAAGTTAATCTTAGCATAAAGACATCATATCCAACCAAGTGATCATGGATTCGAAACTCTTAGGGTCACCCCCTATATTGGATATCAAATGTCATGTATATTTTTCAACTAAGTCATAGCCTTGTATAGATTATAATACCCGATTTCGAGTATAGTGAACATAAGAGCATTGGTGGATAATTGATGAAGTCTTGTTTAGACATCAGCTCATACAAAAAAACTTTTCTTCTTGAATACCATTTAATGTTAGGGTTTGAGTTCAGAGAGTCCATGTCAAGTTTTTGAAAGGGAGGAGAGATAAATAAACAGAAAATTCAAAAAAGCCTTGAAGCATGTTTTTCTTGAATACCATTTATTCTCATTTTTTTGAATAAGAAAATACCATTTATTCTCAATGTATTTTCTTCCATTGAGTGTGATATAAGCAATGGGTTAATTATAATGTAGTGGTTGGCCATCTTATACCGTTCCATGTTGATTAGAGCAAAGGTCTTATTTGGTTAGTTGGGGGCATGTGCCACCCTTGTCATACAAGGGCAGTAAAGAGTGTTGTTGAAAAAAGGAAATCAACTTTGTGGCATAAGGTTATTGTAGTCTTAGATAGTTATGGGTGTTAGGTTAGCCCCCATGGTTGGGCAAAACTCTTAATCCTCCTACTAACACAATTTGAATGACATTTATTTCACCCTGCGGTTGTAAGTTGAATCATGGTGCCACATGATCTAAAGATGGTCGGATTTCAACAGTTTGCACCTTTGTATATTCATTTGAAAATGGAAGTCTTATTTTCTCTTAGAAAGAGTCTTATATATTGATCCATGGGAATGTTTTTTTTTTCTCATGCGATGTTGTGACATCAAGACCATTGATGTTTAGGCATTTCTTGGTTGAGTCTATTCAAGGGAGTGGTGGCTTTAGAAGATATTCTAAAGGTGTTCCTTATAAATAGAAACGTGAAGTTCCACAGGTTACAGGAATTATTGCCATTATGTGGAGAATCTAGTTAAGAGAAATAATCTTTGAAGTTTAAAGTCTGGATGTGCTTAATAACTGGATAGAATCTGATTTGTAGTTATTTTTTAATCTTTCTATTCTTAAAGATTCAGATATTAAAGCATCTTTCTGTAACTCATGTTTTTGTTTTGTTTTGGTATGCTCAATTGCCTTGGGCTTGTTTATCTTAATGAAAGCTGGTTTTAAAAAAAAAGGGTTTCCAAACATAAAGCTCATTGCTATAAAAATGGTCTTAAAGTACCTGTGATATTACAATTTATAAAGTTCAATGAATCTATGATTAAAGAATTACTGCCTAGTCTAAGCTAACAGCTAATGTCCATAATGGCCATGCGTCTTAATGTTCAGAAGTGGTGCAACACGTTACTATCGATATTGGCTTATTGCTAATCCTGGACCTTTTTCATGTGTTTTACTAGACTTTGAGTTACAATGCTGGTTTTGAATATCTGAGGACAAAAATTACTAGGGGAACATAAAAGTGTATGCGCATGCATGGACATCATGCTTTCAGCTGTTGTTCTTAACTCTTCCTCGTATTTTATAGGTTTTAAGTGTATTTATTCATCTAATTGTAACACTTCTCATCCTACAACTGATAAGGTAAAAGTGGAGGACATTGATGCCTACGCTCCAAAAGATTTGTTGATTGTCACAACTGGCTCACAAGTAAGTTTGGCTACATGCCTGTAGGAATTGCACAGTTTAATGGATTAAATAGTTTGGTCACTTCGATTTAGCAGTATAATTGTGCATGCTGTTGTGTCAGGCAGAACCACGTGCTGCCCTAAATCTTGCATCTTATGGAAGTAGTCATTCTCTCAAACTGACCAAGGAAGATGTAATTTTGTATTCGGCCAAGGTAATAAAACAAGACATTATTTGCCTCGTACCAATTATCAAAAAATCTGTGTTTCAAATTTATAGTTGGATTTTTTGCTTCATTAATTAATGTATTCAACCATCACGTGCAAGTTGTCTCATCAGTTCTAGATTTACATAGGAATTGCTGTTCCTCTCTAGCCTATTTATGTAATGCCTTTGTTGTGATTACTTGAAATTAATACAGAACTGTAACTTTAAGGAATCTTGATTTATAAGTTTTCGATGCAGTTTATCGTTTGAGAAATTGAAAACCAAATGTGTTTGACACCCTGATTTGAGAAGAAGAGAACCAAAACATATGAGTGCTTTTTCTTTTGTTCCCTTTACTTCAATTCTCTTCTTTAATCTATCCAAAAGAAACTGTGCATCATGTTGGCCATCTGCGTTGTTAGCTAACAGAAGTAGTTTGTTTGGTTGCCTAGGAAGGAGGTGATGAGGGGGTTGGGCAAGTTTTGGGATTAGTCGTGGGAGAGATAGCTCTCTCGTAAACTTATCCACCATTGTCCATTACCAGAGAATTCTTAAATTTCATTTTATTGTTTCTCGTTCCTATCATTGTTTTATCAGTGCTTTACTATGGTTTCATTTGTTTATCATGTATAGAGTTACTACCAATGTTTTCTTTTGATTAATACCTGCTATAATGGGCTATTTGAACATTATTTGAACTGCAGAACTCAACATTTCTGAGTTCTTAAATGACATTAACATTAGGTCTAGGTCCACTGGCTGCTATTAATGTTTGCCACGCAAAGTGATCTATAACAGTTCTTCTCCCTCTTCCAATGCCACAGGTTATTCCTGGTAATGAATCTAGAGTCATGAAAATGTTGAACCGTATATCAGAGATTGGATCAAACATAGTCATGGGTAAGAATGAGGGGCTGCACACATCTGGTCATGGATATCGCGGAGAATTAGTAAGTTCTCATTATAATTGCATCTGTATATGTCAGTTCTAAATCTTTTTTGGGACCATGGACTTAAGATCATCTCAGCCTTCTTGCCTTGAACTACAAATCCCTCTGCCCCTTACCCTTGTAGGTGTAAACTAAGACTTGTGGAATGCCTTGGTTTAGATGACTACCATTTTTTCTCATTTTTATAATTTTTTTTTGTTGCCTGATATGTTTGGAACCAAATTCCTATTAAAAGCAATCAGGTATATGCTTGCTTTAAGCTGATAACCGATTAGCCTTCATGAAATGCCTATATCATGATGATCTCTCCAAAACTTCCCCTATTTTTACCTCGAAATAGTTTTCTTCTTAGCACCTGTTTGACTTCATCCATCTTGCTTCTTTCATCTTTCCTTTGAATTTGAAAAGTGAAATTCTCTTGTGTTTGAAGGAGGAAGTACTTCAAATTGTTAAACCACAGCATTTTTTACCCATACATGGAGAGCTTGTATTCCTCAAGGAGCATGAATTGCTGGGCCGGTCAACAGGCATTCGACACACAACTGTGAGTACTTTCCTATCCAGTATTTTAATACTTTTTGATAGGATATGTTATGCAGAAAATCCTCTCTCTAGCTCTTACCAATTCTAATCTCTACAATTTTTATAGCATTATCCCATTACATACTTGTTTGAGTCATGATAAAGCTGTGAGTTGTGCGGATATGTTAAGTATGACCACGTGATATTATTTAAAATTAGTTTTAGTGGATTTATCCAATGTTTTTTTTTGTTAATAATAATTAGAATATAAATGATTGCTTATGGAATATCGGTGTCAAAGATAAGAGCACTAATAATTTGAAAAGTTGGATGAGAGGCTGTGCATGTTATATCCGTATTGTTATTTTAGTAAGTACTTCCCTTCAATATGTAGTTGTAGTCATTTCTCTTTGCTGCTTTCAAACATTCAGTCCAGAAAGTGTCAAGCAATTGTTTGGTGGGCATAGATTAAAAAGAAAAAGAAGAGGCGAGTCGTTAGAATAAAGCTGTTGCTTTTCACCAAATCAATTAAAAGCATTTCTTTTTCTTTTAATTCTGAGTTTGAAGGTTAATCATTATCCTTGTGAATATTCTCATGTCTCATCATGTTCAGTAGAGTCCTTTGTGATTATTCCAGCCTTAGGAACTTACGTATATGGGTGCTAGTTGTAAATAAGTAGGAAGCAGATAGCTGTCAGTCAACTACCGACTTGGGAAGAACTTGTTACAGCTGTCTTGCTCTTAATTTGAACCCTTTGTTTATTTAAAAGAAAAAAATAAAATTTGAGGACCAGATGTTTGACAGAAATAAAAAGCAAAGAGAATTCAGCTAAAATATTTTTTGTCGAAACATGTATATAAAAAAAAAGAAAAAAATCTACTCCAACTGATCTCTATTCACACACTCATCATTGATCTATCTACCTGATTCACTTCCATTAAGTTTCTCTAAATTTTCCTCTTAACCCTGGACCCTTGCTACCTTGTTCAAATAAATGTGATGCTAAAAAATGGTTATTTCTGGACCTATAAGCTTAACTACTCTTTATAAAATCATCACCGATGTCCTTGCAAACAGACTCAAAATAAAATTGTTCCTGCCACAATCACTTTGTTCCAATTGAATTCCAAGGGGGAAAACAAATTATTGACTCTTGTTTTATTGATGATTAAAATTATTAACAATTGGAAAAGAAAGAAAGAAAAAGGGTGTAGTCATCAAGTTAGACCTTGAGAAAGTCTTTGATAAAGTTGATTGGAGTTTCTTACACATCATTCAGCCAATGTTGGATCGAAGTCTTCTCTCTAATGCTAATTATTCCATTATCTTGAACCAAAAACCAAGGGGTAAAATTATGGCCACAAGGGGAAATAGGTAAGGAGATCTTTTCTCCCTTTTCCTTTTCACGAGTGTTGGATTTTCTTGGTTGGCTTCTCTCTGAAAGCCTTGATTTGAATCTGGTGAAAGATTTTCGAGTAGGCTAAAATAATCTAGGCTTTCCCGGGAATATGTTTCTAGAAGCCTCCAATCTGATAAATTTAATCTCTTTTTCTGTGCATGAAATATTTCATCTTAATAAGTTGAAAACTCTTCACATCCTGATTTGAAGGTTATAAAAAATGGAGAAATGCTTGGAGTATCTCATCTAAGAAACCGAAGAGTTTTATCCAATGGTTTCACCTCTCTTGGGAAGGAAAATTTACAGGTAATAGTTTTCTTTTGACTATAAGGACACTATTTACTTTTGTTCATGTCTTTATTATGCTGCAGTTGAAGTATAGTGATGGTGACAAAGCATTTGGGTCCTCATCTGAGCTTTTCGTTGATGAGAGACTAAAGATTGCAACAGACGGCATTATAGTGGTCAGGTAGATCTTGCAAATTGCAACTTTAGTGAACGTGTACATCCTTCCATCTATGTAGTAATGTTCTGGTTTCTGCTGTTTACAGTATGGAAATCTTGCGGCCTCAAAGTGTAGATGGTTTAAATGAGACTGGCATCAAAGGAAAACTAAGGATCACTACTCGATGTTTATGGCTTGACAAGGGGAAGCTTTTAGATGCACTTCATAAAGCCGCTCATGCAGCACTTTCAAGCTGTCCTGTAAATTGTCCTCTAGCTCATATAGAAAGAACTGTGTCTGAGCTTCTGAGGAAGATGGTAAGAAAATACAGTGGTAAGAGGCCTGAAGTCATAGTCATGGCTGTGGAGAACCCTGGAGGAGTTCTATCCGAAGAGCTTGATACAAGGCTTTCAGGCAAGTCCAACCTTGGATTTGGAATGTCAGCATTGAGAAAAGCAGTTGATGGACAGCCAACTAAGAGCCACATAAACAGGATAAGACCAGATGGAAATGATGATTTGCATTCTGAGGATAACTCAAGTCAGGATTCTCAAGGTTTTCTTTTCTATGTATTTTGGCCTCTTTTATTGCATGTCTATGCATAGGAAGAACACATTGCTTTTAGAAACCTGTAACAGTAATTCTTGTTTGTCAGGCATAGCCTAGAATCCCAGATACCAGGTCAAGGGTGATGTTGGGATATCTTCTTTAGGTTGGCTAATGAAACTTCAAAAGTGCTGGATAAAATTTAATGGCATGACCGTATGTTTTACGCCATATTAATAGGATTATTAGGGCTTATTACAAAAACTACCGGAAGTCAGGAGCTTCTAAATTTGAAATTACCCCTACTTGCAATGCTTTCAGGTGACTACTTCCTGAAATTATGAGACATGTCCATGGTATGTTGATCATTTTGATTCAGTAAACAATCAAACTGCATGGGTAGGTGGATGATTGTAACTTTCAGTTGTTTGTTATTAGCCAATGGATCGGTTAGGACATATGGTTGCTGATTTGTATGGTATGTATTGTACTAAAAACCTATGATTTCATTGATATATGACATTTATTTAGTTTAGGTTGGCAGATTTATTGCCATGCTTGTGCATTTTATTTTTGAACTTGAAGTTTTGACATGCAGTGTACAGGTCTCTGTTTTCGAACCATTTTCTACAATGCATGGGGTTATGTTCGTATATCCCGCTGTGGTTTTAAGGGTGTTTTCATTCTCTATTTTTGTTGGTACAGGTAATTATATTGAACCTGAAAGATTATTTCCTGAAGAAGACTACACTTCCTCAAACTCCAACTTGATAGAGACACAATCCTCTGGTAACGAGGGTTTGGAGAATTTCTGGAGACCATTTATTGTGCCATCCTCTCCTGCTAATGACTTGATAAAGGAGAACGAGGATTTTGTTCAACAATCAAAAAATATGTTGGAGATTACAAACGAAGGTGAAGAAGATAGCGGTGACAAGTCGTTGGATTCTGAAATGAAGTCTTCAAAGCCTGTGAAACGGAATAAATGGAAACCTGAGGAGATCAAGAAACTTATTAAATTGCGTGGAGAATTGCATGTTAGGTTTCAAGTAGCCAGGGGGCGAATGGCCCTCTGGGAAGAGATATCTACAGGCATGTTAGCTGATGGAATGAATCGGAGTCCAGGACAGTGCAAGTCTTTGTGGGCATCTCTGGTTCAGAAATTTGAGGTTTGTTTTCTGTTTCTATCTTCAATTTTAAATTCTACTCTGCTTCTTTTGAGTTACCATATCAATCAAAACTTCTCCTTCGTCATTTTCCCATTATATTGATCTTAAGGATACAAATTGACCTCAGTCTGTCTGATTCACTCTCTAACGTACTTCAACGGAGGATTTAAGCCAATATTCCATTGTTTTTCTTGTCTATCCGACACAAGGAGTCCTCTGAAAGAATTATAGGTATTTTGTGGAAATTATAACTTAAGCAGAAAAACTATATCCTGAGGTAA
Organism: Telfairia occidentalis; assembly: GCA_026257165.2. NCBI lineage: Eukaryota > Viridiplantae > Streptophyta > Magnoliopsida > Cucurbitales > Cucurbitaceae > Telfairia > Telfairia occidentalis. The sequence goes on along the minus strand of JAOANK020000022.1, from coordinate 12,183,819 downwards.
TTCATGTTTTCTCCCCGCCATACGTCTAGGTGTCTAGATGCCTTTGTAAGAGACAATTTGTAGAGTTCCTTTCTTCCAAATGGTCCTTGCCACAGCCCAATGCATGATGGACCAATAAATTCTGCACTTCTTATTCTTGTTTGAGAAAATGTATTAATAAATCTGGCAATCTTCCTTCTTTGTTCAGCAGGAAAGCAAGAGTGACAAGAAAAGCAAGAAAAGTTGGCCATACTTCGAGGAAATGAGCAGTATATTGTCTGATTCAGATGCCGTAGCAACAAAATGAGGGGATGCTGTAAGAACATCAACTGCAAGTTTTGAAGAAATTTAGTAATATTTTTTCCGTAATGCATGGAGAACCGTCATGATTATTAGAAATGGCCACTTTTACATGATTCCATCATTCCATGATTCTCCATGATCATTGGCCCCAACCATGAGAAAGCAGATGTGATTATTATGAGCGATGGAGCTCAGTTCGATCTTCCAAGGCATGCCAGCATATTTGGAGCCGAGGAATACTCGCTCCTTCTGGACGAGGAAAATGTGTTTGGGATCTGGTAAACATAAATCAAAACAAATGGAAATTCCAGAACACCTGGGTTTGTTCCATGCACAAATTCATACACAAATTTGCGCAAACTAGTCAGTGTTTTTAACTTTAACTTTCAATTTTCTTAGACGATAATTTAATCCTTGAAATCAACTTTACATGATCTTCAGTTAGTTTGATTTTAGCGGTTCAGAAAAAAAAATATATACTGCATTTGCAAGTCAGGAAATGACGTGGTGGCATCTGAATTGACATGGACAGGTTCAATTTTAAGAGGAAAACGTATCCTACTATTTCAGTTGTCCAAATATAAGCTGTGAAGTTATCTTTTAATTTATCATGTTTAATATCTGTTTGAACTATTAAAAAAATTGAACTAAAAAAACCTATTAAAAAAATGGATTAAGAAGGCCATTTAGAACCATTTAAAAGACTTTTAAGAGATTGAATTGTTATGCTTTGAACTATGAAAATCAAACGGCTTGTGGAGTAAAAAAATTATTTTCCTCAATAGTCTAAGTCAATAATCTTGAATGAAAGCCATCGAGAATGAATGTGTGTGTATATATATATATATATATATATATTATGAAACAAATATTAATTGAATGATTTGATGTTGATATGGGACAGTAAATCTCGTTGAAATGTGGTGGAAATGGCAAAATGCAAAGAAACAAGAAAGAAAAGTGTAAAAATTTTAAACATATGATTATAAACAGAAACCAGAATTATTGATATTTCGTTAAGAAATGTTATCATTAATATGTCTGTTGGTATCAATATTTTTTTAAGAACTACAAGATCTGTCAATTGATATAAGTGGGCCACTTTACAAAAATGTAGTTAGACTATTTTCCAGGCAGGCGAAGCCCATTATTGTTGGGGCCAGGCCCGGCCCATCTTTCAACTGAAAATGCGATTATGGCCGACAATGTCGTTTATCAAACGTGTAACTTCCGTTTCTGTAGCAAACATGTAGTTTACGTGTATTCTATTCCATCAATTGACTGACGGAACAAACGTTTTAAACACTCATTTCCTTTATTTATTTATTATT